>OY282558.1:411812552-412120052 GCA_958295665.1 Tipula vernalis
TTATAAAACAAAAAGAATCATGAAAATATATATCGAAACTATAAAACTAGCCCAGACTGACAACCAAATATGACGGCGCTGTCATACACGCAGCAAAAGAAAAAAAATCCAAAACATAGTAAACGATTCTTAATTTAAAAGTCAATTCATAAACCACCACCACGCCGAGTTATTTTGGTGTTGATGGAATGTGATGGCGGTAGGAAGAAAAATATTATCCAATGAATGACATTTTTGAACTTACTCTTAATATTTCACATATATACCCAAAACGATTCAATTGGGATAATATGTTTTCAATTTATCACAAGAAGAAGAAAAAGAAGAAAAAAAACGAAAAAATATGAAAATGGAAAATCTAATTCGTTAGCAAGAAGAAAATTGAGATAAATTAGTTCGATTTGTCGTCGTCGTTTCGACAAAAATGTTTTTTTTTTCTGTTTTATCCAGAAAACGGTTTTTCTTCGTGGAAAATTTATTCTTCTTATAGTCGTTGTACGTTTAGGAAGGTAAATTGAATGAACAATTTTATATGGATGTACGAAATTGGTGGATGTTATGAACACATACCTCAAACCTTGCTAAAGCAATTCGTTTTTTATTTTATTTTTAACTTGAAAGTAAGCAACATAGGAGCTGAAAATCGTAAGGGTGAAAAATAATTTTCAAATAAATTCATTTACCAGATCTCCTTAAACGTTTCACATTCTGGCTCATCGCATTGATAATGAAATACAAATTTCAGGAAATAATACAGATTCGTCGTTCAACGCAACACATTAAGAAATGAGATTACCGAAAATGAATATTACCGTATTGCGGCATGGTCACCGGGAGAGACAATCGACGGGTCGTCAATGGAAAATTAAGCCAACCAGATATCATCGATATCTCTCATACGGCTGTCCCTTTACATACTGAGATCGACATCATTGGGAAACGAAGGAACTGAAATCACCATCCAAAGCAATTTTGTGGGAAATATGGAACGCAAAGACGATTTTAGATTTGTCGTACATTTTCCAATCAGATCAGAAGAAATGTCGCAATGACATTCTTACCAAATCACAGCAAAATGATTTCAATCCTTGGAATGAATGGGGCATTTGGAATATGGCAATTCTACTATCTTCCTCACCATTACGCATTCAAGGAAAGGAGCACCACAACGAAACTGAGCAACTGGAAATTCTTTGAATGATAAACTTCTCGTTGGAGCTGTCGCTCAACAGAGTCTTTATGAAACCGTCGTAAAATTCCGAAAACACAAGGTGGTATTCAATGGAGATTTTGAGAAAATATATCAACAGATATTGATGGCTCCTGAACCAATCTACCGTTAAAACGATACCAACTCAAACCCATTCCCTACGGCACATCTTTGGCAACCTTCTTGGCAACATGAGTACTTCATCAAATAGTGAAAATTTCCAATTTGTCTGGAGCTGGATTTCACTTTCATTCATCCGGGATTTTTAGCATCCATTCCGGTTGAAGAACGTAAGGTAACGCAAAAGGAGATCACTCAGAATTCAAAGTCGGTGAAATTATTGAAACTTCACTCGAATCCAACTGATGATAGATTTGTCTGATTTTTTTTAAGGTAAGACTTGATGATTATACTTTGCTCCGTTAAAACCGATCCCAATATTGGAATTATATGCAGCTGTACTTCTCGAGACGCTCAGCATTTAGAAATAAAGAAGATCGTGGCATAGATTGACTCCATGATTGTTCTTGATTCGCTTTCTTCAATTCCACGACGATGCGATACTTAAGTTGCAAAAGGGACTTCCCAGTTCCTTCCAATATTAAGTCGAAATAATTGGAGGCAGGTTCGTTCATCTCAAAATTCTGTAGATTGCGCATCGCGGCATATCGGTTCATATCAGTTTAACCAGTCTAATTTTCCCATCCAGACAAGTCGGGCGCGAGTCGATAATGCTCGTCCTCTTTTGATTCGTTTGCGGAGAGAACAAGGACACAAAACATAAAAAGCGTACGCATGTGTATTTGTTTGTATGAGTACAAAGGCTCAAGATGAACCTGAAGTTGTAAGTGAATTGACAACTTAGAACGTGTATAAACTTTGTTGGAGCCGCTAGAAAGCTGTCGGAGCTGTTTGAATTTATAAAGGCCAATTGCAAACCAAGTTCGGAATTTTTGCTGAAAAAGTTTGTGATCCGCCAGGAGCACTAGGAGGAGAATTCCTGGCCAACGAATTTTGACTGTAGAAGAAATGATCGAGAAATGATTATTATTCGAGATGAACATTTAACACAAACACATTGGTTACTGGATAGAATAGAATTGGTACATCCTGGTGAAGACGGATTAGTCCGAGTGGTTTCGATCAGAACAAAGGAAGATGTTATCAAGCGACCATCAGTTCTCTCAGAGTTGACTAAGCAAAGAAATCAATAAAGTGCTTATTTTGAGAGGTTATCCAACAGAAGTCAACCTCACCGTTTTTCTTTGCAACTGACGCCGAGTACAAAGTGTGATAACACCATTTTAGTATTTGGACTGGTTTGCTTCCAAAATTGTTTTAGGGTTGGCCTTTATTAGTCTTTATCAATTGAGCTCACCACATAATTATAACTAATTCATACTTGGTAAACAGATAGAGTAAGAATATCATAGTTCCAAGTAACAGCGATTATTTGTACCGCTAAATTTTACTCGTTTAAGAATAAACCACCTGTTGCACGTTTTTTATATTTCGAGAATCTCACTCTTACTCATACCTAGTCCAAATGAAACAAAAAAAAATATTTACCCTATACCAAGCCAATCTCAAAGCATCTAAAAACACAAATTTCTTAACAAAATTTTGCAAACTTTTACGATTCACATATATACTAGCGCAAGCAATCTCACATAGACACAAATAAAAACACGACCACCTTTATCAAAACAAAAAGAAAATCCAACAAAAAAAGAAAATTAATTTAAAAATTCCCGCGCATCTATTTCGGCGCATTACATACATAAAAAAAAAAAAGAAAAAAAAAATCTCAACAACAACAAATTAGAAAAAAGTTCAAAAAGTACAAATAGAAAAAAAAAATCGGAAAAAGAAACGAAACGAATAAAGTTCCTTTTCACAACAACAGCAACAACACAAACAAGAAAAAAGTTTCATTTGGTGCGGGCCAATCGAATTTCGTCTAAGAAATCTATCATTCCTGAAGCTTTTATTATTCAACAAATAAAAATTCAAGAATGAATCGTTTCATCTCATTTCGATTTTATGGCTGGGCCCGACATGTGAAACAGATAGTGAAATATTAATTTCGTTATGTTATCTCGCTCCATCCGATTTTTTTTTTTTTTTTTTTTTAACACGTCGAGTTATGTTTAGTTTGGAAAAGGATATGCCTTGTGGTGTGTTCTATTTTTAGCGAAATATCACTCAATTTTTATTGGAAAATCACTCAAATTTTGACAAAAATCACTCAAAAAAAAAAAATTTTTATTGCAAATTAACGATAATTGAATTAAATTTTTAAATCGTGTATATATATTAAACATACATACAATGATTACATCATACAAATACCGTGCGGTTGGTTGCTAATATTGAGCGCGGCTTATTCTAGAATGATCTGAGTTTGACTTGCTAATTATGTGGTGTTAACAAAAAAACTTGTTAAAACCATCACCATTTGCCATTTACAGCAGTAAAATGATCAACACGTCATTTTTTATTACTAACCTACCTTCAGCCGACCATCGTTAATCATCTCTCTCGCGCGCGCCGCGCTATAAACAAACAAACATATTATTACATACTCATATAAGATGTTATGACATAACTGTTTCCAATGAACTAAATACTGTGTAGAAAGACTTTATTTATTTATTTCTGTATCTTTTGCTATTATTTTGTTGTTTCAACGCGCACCATATCACCTGTTTACGATAGTCTATATACAAAACGGGCAGACCAAAATCTTATAAACGTTTTTAAAGACATTCGTCTTACATAAAAATAAAAAAAAAATATCTTAATTAAAGAATGTATAAAAACCAAAAATCGAATGGCAATAAATCGTCTTAACATTTTATTTTTTTGTGCTTCTCTAGATACCATACATAGATTACATATTCAGCTTCGTATAAGTATTTACTCTAAATTTGAACCAAAAGAAAGTAAAATATCTTGAACTACATTTTTTTTTTTAAAATAATTATTAAGAAAATATCTTGTAAATAACATACTCGTATCGTATGTCTTATATAACAGATAAGAGATAAACTATAATTATTAAAAAGTTGTTTAATGATAAGACGATTTTTTTTTTGCTTGCTTGCTTGCGCTCTTTATCGTTTCTTCTATCTTTTGCTTGTTTAAGTTCAATCAAAATATTAGTAGGTAACGTGTATCCAAGCGTGTATCGTAATAGAACAATGTCAAATGTGTGTGCACTTGAAATTGTTTTATATTTATTGATAGAGGTGCAAAGACAATATCGAGTATTTTGCTCTATAGACCAGTAGCGTAGTAATCAGTATGGTTACATTATGGGCAAATATTTATTTGACTTGCAAAGAAGCAGCGTTACAAAGTTTTCACTAATTGTAACCAAAATTCGTCAACGGTGGTCAATAGTTGCTTAAAATCCAAATTAATAATTAGCGCTTTGATTTTTATTCAATATTAAATTTCTCCTTAACCAGAATGTTCCCAGTTTATTATGCAAAAAAATGGAACTATACTCAGCAAAATTATGAAATTGCGGGTCTATTCATTTCGATCGGGGTTGAACCGATGTCAAACATTCTACCTTCCAACGTCCCCAAAATTGCTGATGCATTCATTTAACAATCGCATGATGAATATCTTAAGGTAATTGCGTCAAGTAATCAATTTCCCCATTATTTGTTGTGGAGCATATTGGTTGAAAGTTGAGAAGCCCTTCAATTTAAACAAGTAATAATGATAGCTTTTCAAGCGTAAGTATGGCATCGCCCACTGTTCTCTCCAGGTGAGATTTAGTGTGAATACCATGTTTGCTATGCCGAAAGGAAATGAAAACGATGTAATTGAATACTATTTTAGCCACCCAAAATCTTTTCGTACTACCCAAAATCTTTCCCGGAATAAGCTAATTAGTAAGATAATCTCAGGGTATCTTCGGGGCTCAACTTGGTTCAAGCCCTTTCCATTTTCAATGTGATGAGTATTCAGCACAATCGAGCATTGCTTTGGCGCAAATTGTTGTAAAAACCTACTACACAGAATCTGTCTAGAATCTGCCTAAAGGGCTACAGAAGACAATTTCGTTAATTTGGTTAAAAGAGCCACATCCATCAATTGTAGCCTAGGCAAGTTTACGGCTTTAATTGGTGTGACCTTGGTTTTGGCACATATAAACCGTGAAATATACCCTTATATAAGGTAAATGAATAAGGTAAAAACCACTACTTTTCAAGCTGCTCACTGTACAACTGAATTTTGTTCCATGTGATCCAATTCTGAATACTACTAAATAACCTGCTTATAAACATAATGAAAGTTAGGGTCCCTTTTGAATTTTTTCTCGAAAGATGAAATCTTTAATGTTGATCCCTATGACACTGCTTTGGTTTTTGAATGGAAACTTAATGGAACCAAAACGTGGCTACCGCAACCTTTGTGAAGTTGGCCCAAAATTCTATCCCAAAAAATATAAAATTTAAGCACTGGCAATACCATTATACATGTTAGATATAAGGAAAGCTATCACGATAGAAAAAATAAAATTTATGATTAATGATTACAATAAATTTGTTTTTGTATCTACAATGTCCAGGGTGGTCATTTTGTGGTGCTATATCACACCTTTATATCACTAGTGGAGACTTTCTTTGTGTGAAATAAAAAATGGAGAAAGTCTACAAACACATCCCTGCAAAATGAATTTTAAGGGTAAAATGATGAATCAAAGTGATAAGTTGACGTTTCCACATAACCTCAAATGACATTATATGAAAATTTTATACGAAGTGCTATTTATGTGGTGATAAAGTAATACTTTAATGCAAAGGTGTTTATTATTTAAATAAAATGTTAAAAATATAATAATCAGTTCTTTACCAATCAATAATTTCAATCAAATCATTCACTTTTTGAAAACCCCAATTTTGTTGTTTTCCATTAAAGAAAGGTAACGATCAAGTCTATTAGAAAATCATAGCTAGACTGATGTTCAACACCCTTACTTCCGAGATATATTACGGTGAAGTGACATTTCTTGATGGGACTATCTATATGGGCCATTCTGGCTATGAAATCCCAATGACATTGGTCTGATTCGTTGGAACCATGAAGGTAAAGATCAGGTCTATTAGAAAATCATAGTCTGATCGATGTTCAATACCCTTACTTCCGAGATATATTATGATGAAATGACATTTTTTGATGGGACTATGTATATGGGCCATTCTGGCTATGAAATCCCAATGACATTGGTCTGTTCGTTGGAACCATGAAGGTAAAGATCAGGTCTATTAGAAAATCATAGCTAGACTGATGTTCAACACCCTTACTTCCGAGATATATTACGGTGAAGTGACATTTCTTGATGGGACTATGTATATGGGCCATTCTGGCTATGAAATCCCAATGACATTGGTCTGTTCGTTGGAACCATGAAGGTAAAGATCAGGTTTATTAGAAAATCATAGCTAGACTGATGTTCAACACCCTTACTTCCGAGATATATTACGGTGAAGTGACATTTCTTGATGGGACTATGTATATGGACCATTCTGGCTATGAAATCCCAATGACATTGGTCTGTTCGTTGGAACCATGAAGGTAAAGATCAGGTCTATTAGAAAATCATAGTCTGATCGATGTTCAACACCCTTACTTCCGAGTTATATTATGATGAAATAACATTTCTTGATGGGACTATCTATATGGGCCATTCTGGCTATGAAATCCCAATGACATTGGTCTGTTCATTGGAACCATGAAGGTAAAGATCAGGTCTATTAGAAAATCATAGTCTGATCGATGTTCAACACCCTTACTTCCGACATATATTACGGTGAAATGACATTTCTTGATGGGACTATATATATGGGCCATTCTGGCTATGAAATCCCAATGACATTGGTCTGATTCGTTGGAACCATGAAGGTAAAGATCAGGTCTATTAGAAAATCATAGCTAGACTGATGTTCAACACCCTTACTTCCGAGTTATATTATGAAGAATTGACATTTCTTGATGGGACTATCTATATGGGCCATTCTGGCTATGAAATCCCAATGACATTGGTCTGATTCGTTGGAACCATGAAGGTAAAGATCAGGTCTATTAGAAAGACATAGTCTGATCGATGTTCAACACCCTTACTTCCGAGATATATTATGATGAAATGACATTTCTTGATGGGACTATGTATATGGGCCATTCTGGCTATGAAATCCTAATGACATTGGTCTGTTCGTTGGAACCATGAAGGTAAAGATCAGGTCTATTAGAAAATCATAGCTAGACTGATGTTCAACACCCTTACTTCCGAGTTATATTATGAAGAATTGACATTTCTTGATGGGACTATCTATATGGGCCATTCTGGCTATGAAATCCCAATGACATTGGTCTGATTCGTTGGAACCATGAAGGTAAAGATCAGGTCTATTAGAAAATCATAGTCTGATCGATGTTCAACACCCTTACTTCCGACATATATTACGGTGAAATGACATTTCTTGATGGGACTATATATATGGGCCATTCTGGCTATGAAATCCCAATGACATTGGTCTGATTCGTTGGAACCATGAAGGTAAAGATCAGGTCTATTAGAAAATCATAGCTAGACTGATGTTCAACACCCTTACTTCCGAGATATATTATGATGAAATGACATTTCTTGATGGGACTATCTATATGGGCCATTCTGGCTATGAAATCCCAATGACATTGGTCTGATTCGTTGGAACCATGAAGGTAAAGATCAGGTCTATTAGAAAATCATAGCTAGACTGATGTTCAACACCCTTACTTCCGAGTTATATTATGAAGAATTGACATTTCTTGATGGGACTATCTATATGGGCCATTCTGGCTATGAAATCCCAATGACATTGGTCTGATTCGTTGGAACCATGAAGGTAAAGATCAGGTCTATTAGAAAGACATAGTCTGATCGATGTTCAACACCCTTACTTCCGAGATATATTATGATGAAATGACATTTCTTGATGGGACTATGTATATGGGCCATTCTGGCTATGAAATCCTAATGACATTGGTCTGTTCGTTGGAACCATGAAGGTAAAGATCAGGTCTATTAGAAAATCATAGCTAGACTGATGTTCAACACCCTTACTTCCGAGTTATATTATGAAGAATTGACATTTCTTGATGGGACTATCTATATGGGCCATTCTGGCTATGAAATCCCAATGACATTGGTCTGATTCGTTGGAACCATGAAGGTAAAGATCAGGTCTATTAGAAAGACATAGTCTGATCGATGTTCAACACCCTTACTTCCGAGATATATTATGATGAAATGACATTTCTTGATGGGACTATGTATATGGGCCATTCTGGCTATGAAATCCCAATGACATTGGTCTGTTCGTTGGAACTATGAAGGTAAAGATCAGGTCTATTAGAAAATCATAGCTAGACTGATGTTCAACACCCTTACTTCCGAGATATATTACGGTGAAGTGACATTTCTTGATGGGACTATCTATATGGGCCATTCTGGCTATGAAATTTCAATGACATTGGTCTGATTCGTTGGAACTATGAAGGTAAAGATCAGGTCTATTAGAAAATCATAGTCTGATCGATGTTCAACACCCTGACTTCCGAGATATATTATGATGAAATGACATTTCTTGATGGGACTATGTATATGGGCCATTCTGGCTATGAAATCCCAATGACATTGGTCTGATTCGTTGGAACCATGAAGGTAAAGATCAGGTCTATTAGAAAATCATAGCTAGACTGATGTTCAACACCCTTACTTCCGAGATATATTACGGTGAAATGACATTTCTTGATGGGACTATGTATATGGGCCATTCTGGCTATGAAATCCCAATGACATTGGTCTGTTCGTTGGAACCATGAAGGTAAAGATCAGGTCTATTAGAAAATCATAGCTAGACTGATGTTCAACACCCTTACTTCCGAGATATATTACGGTGAAATTACATTTCTTGATGGGACTATGTATATGGGCCATTCTGGCTATGAAATCCCAATGACATTGGTCTGATTCGTTGGAACCATGAAGGTAAAGATCAGGTCTATTAGAAAATCATAGCTAGACTGATGTTCAACACCCTTACTTCCGATATATATTACGGTGAAGTGACATTTCTTGATGGGACTATCTATATGGGCCATTCTGGCTATGAAATCCCAATGACATTGGTCTGATTCGTTGGAACCATGAAGGTAAAGATCAGGTCTATTAGAAAATCATAGCTAGACTGATGTTCAACACCCTTACTTCCGAGATATATTACGGTGAAGTCACAATTCTTGATGGGACTATCTATATGGGGAATTCTGGCTATGAAATCCCAATGACATTCGTCTGATTCGTTGGAACCATGAAAGTAAAAATCAGGTCTATTAGAAAATCATAGTCTGATCGATGTTCAACACCCTTACTTCCGAGATATATTATGATGATATTACATTTCTTGATGGGACTATGTATATGGGCCATTCTGGCTATGAAATCCCAATGACATTGGTCTGATTCGTTGGAACCATGAAGGTAAAGATCAGGTCTATTAGAAAATTATAGTCTGATCGATGTTCAACACCCTTACTTCCGAGATATATTATGATGAAATGACATTTCTTGATGGGACTATGTATATGGGCCATTCTGGCCATTCATGGCATCTTCTGACAACCATTAAGGTAAATAACCGATATTTTATAAAATCATTTTAGAAGATTGTTGATTACTGCTATCTCGAATGAATTTACTGCTTCTTTCTTGTGACTTATTCCACTTTTAAATTGATAAATAATAAATTATTTTTATTTTATATTTATTGTTTACTTATTAATTTTCTTATAGTGAAATTATTATTGAAGTTGTGTATTAGAATCGATTTCGATTACAAGTAATAATAGTAATAAATTAAAATTAAGGAAATTAATAAATAAACAATAAATATAAAATAAATAAAATTTTATTTTAGTTTAATTATCAAGCTTAGTGTTGTAAATTTATTAAATAATAATTCATATAATATGAATTAAATTTTGAAAATTTTGTATAACTTCCTAATAATTTTATTTTATATTTACCGCATATTAAAATCTTTAGTTTCGCGATAGTTTTATTTTTGGGCTGAGAGTTACTGTCGTGAAAGTTTTAGCTATCATGCGAGTATTTTTTTTGGGTTGACATTGGAAATTTTGTAATGATAGAATTGTCTTTGGGCTATAGTTTTGTAAATATTGGTCGTTATAGAAGTTTTTTTGGGCTGACACTATAAATTGCCATTTTAGTGTTACCATAGCATTTCTTTGGGATAGAATTTTGGGCCAACTTCACATACATACCGACAATGTGACAAAGTTTGCTACCCAAAAATAACCATGTTGTAGCACTTCGGAATTCAGTTCTTCGGTTTGTGCAACAAGTGGTGTTGAATCAATACAAGAAATTCGTTTTTTCCATGATAGTGAAAAATCGATGGCTGTCAAAATAAATTTAGGGTGTGTTCGTAATAAAGATTGTATTTTTCGGAAATGCAATAATTTTTTTGGGATCAGACCGTTATCTTTTAGAAAGTTAGACTTTTCACCATATCAACATAAAGCTCTCCAATGACATTTTTGGTATATGATATTATTATACTTTAAAATATGAATACTGCCTCTGGCCCAATTGTTAAAATACAAAATAAAAATTAAAAATTTTCCCTGTGTGGGGTTTGTTAGTTCCCCTATCAGGCGCCTCCCCAGGTGACGGATAGGGGAACGCTTGCCAGATATGGCAGGTACTAGCACACCCAAGCTAAGATGACACCACATACGTCGATGGCTGCGTAGCTAAGAGGGTGCTTAGTCGTTAGTATGTGAACATGTATGTCATGGGTGACCGTCACTTCTCGTGCTACTCGTGGGAATAAAAATGATACGAAATAATATAAATAACCTAACGAAATTAGAAAACGAGACGGATGTGTCTCTAACAGCATCAAATCAATCATCATCGTTGGATGCCGGTACCATGGATCCTGAGGGGGAAAAACTATTGCAAAATAAAGGGAACGACTTTCCTAAGAGCACGAAAATGTTGAGATCACCAATTCTAAAGGTTCAAAATGTAAGTAGTTGTACACTACAACTAAAGACGGCTGCGACAGTCGCGACTGCGTCCCGAGTAACTAATAATAACCCTCAATCTGAGGAAGTAATCAAAGCTCTAGCTGAGTCTAGACAAGAAAATAAAGAATTAGATGATTCTTGAAGAAGCCAGGAAAACAACAACAAAGAAACGGAATGTGCTAATTTAATTTAGTACCAAGCCGACGAGGAAGATTTAGAAAGAGAGACCAATTGGATAATGAAAAATCAAAAAGGGCTCTAAAAAAGCAAAAAAAAAACACAGGAAGTAAATTCTTCCAGTAAAAGGAAAGCTGAGTTGTCCCCAGAAATGAACACTAGTGTGAACATATCGGGTGCAAAAGAAAACCAATTACCAACTATCAGCAAGACCAAGAAATAAAAACCACCACAACCAATCAATATCACACATGTCGGTAAATTTAGCGTTATTCAAGCGCTAATAAAAAAAGTGACAGAAAAGAAGTATAAGCTTGTGTCGCTAAACAACAACGTCTGGAGGGTAAATATGCCTGATCCAGACGGTTATAGAAAACTTTTAACTGTATTGAATGATAAAGGTCTCCAATGGTATAAATATGAAGACAAAAATACCAGACCCATTAGAGTAGTTGCTAGGGGTCTACATCAAACATGCACACCAGATGAGATAATTGAAGACCTCAAAAGAAAAAAGTTAACGATCTAGATGCAGTTAATATGTGTAAAACTGAGGAAGTCTATCGGCAAAGGAGGGAGTATTGTTAATAAAATAAAGTTACCACTATTCACTCTGACCTTTGCAAACTCAGAGAAAATTGAGAACATATTCAACATTAGGAACATCTTGGGAATGGTTGTCCGAATGGAGCCATTGAAAAAGGAAACAGGGATCATACCACAATGCAAAAAGTGTCAGGCATACAACCACACTCAAAAATACTGCAATCGTGAAATAAGATGCGTGAAATGTGCGGCAAAGCATGATACTAAAGAATGCGTGATAGATAAGAACACTCCAGCAAAATGTGCTAACTGCCAAGGAACCCATTCTGCTAGCTATAGAGGGTGTGAAGTAGCCAAAACACTGCAAAACATGAGAAATAGGACAAACAAAAACCAGCCAAAGAGAGCAACGAAAGAAAAAGAAATCCCGACAAAAACTGTCACTACGTTCCATAGTGCGAAAGTGGCAGAGGGATTCTCATACACACAAGCAGCACCTGGCCACAACAACAAGTAGGACATCGAGAAAAAATTAAGGAGATTTCTAGCAAAAAATTTGCTTTATCTTCTGATCCTTCACTCCAAAAAAAAAATGAACAAAACACTAAGAATATTAACCTGGAATGCTAATGGACTTCTACAGCATCTTCCAGAGCTAGAAATCTTTTTGGATACAGAAAAAATTGATATATGCTTAATAGCAGAAAGCCATTTCACTAGAAAGTCTTATGCAAAAATAAAAGGTTACTCTTGTTACCATTCTATACATCCAGCAGAAAGAGATAGGGGTGGAGCAACAATATTCATCAGAGAAAACATCAAACACTTCGAAGATGTCAAACTCGAAATAGAGACAATGCAAATTATATCACTTAGCGTGCAACTGAACAATTACAAGAAGCTGCGGGTTGCTGCGATATATTGTCCACCAAGGCTTCAACTTAAAAAGGATGATTACCTCTCAATGCTCAAAATGATGGGTTCAAATTTCGTCATAGGAGGAGACTTCAATGCCAAACATATGCATTGGGGTTCGAAACTAATATCACCTAAAGATAGAGAACTATTAGAAGCTGGACATCAAATAAACTGCGAATTTCATTCAAGTGGTATTCCTACTTACTGGCCAACGGATACAAACAAAATACCAGACGTGATTGATTTTTTCATAACCAAAGGTATTTCAGAAAACTATATCCACATCGAAAATAATGAAGGTTTATCCTCGGATCATTCTCCAATCATACTTACGATCAGTGAAGCAATAATTGAAAAAAAGCCACCAAGGTTAACAAGCAGGAAGACCAATTGGGGAAAATTCGCATTGTTAATTGAGGAAAGTATTGATCTTCAAGTCCCAATCAACAACCGAACACAACTTGAAAGAGAAGTAGAGCTGCTCATAAACAATATTCAGACCGCAGCATGGGAAAGCACTCCCTCTGCCAAAAATAAACCTCACAAGAATGAAACATATACATAGGAAATAAGAAATTTGGTCAGAGAAAAGAGGAAAGCTCGCAAAATCTGGCATAGAAATCGAGCACCGGAGAGCAAAACTATCTTCAATCAGCTCAAAAACAAGCTGCAGAAGTTAATAAAAGAAAACAAAGCGGTAAGCTTACTCTTGCGAGCGATTTCTCTTTATGGAAAGCTACAAATTGACTAAAGAGACCAAAAGAGCAGATGGTACTTGGGCCAAAAGCCCTAAAGATAATGCTGATTTTTTTGTTGAACATCTGGAAGAGACGTTCCAACCTTTGACTAGACAAACAGCAGATGAAAATACCTTTCTAACGCAAAAAGAATATGAGTTAGACATACAACCAGTTACAATGAAAGAACTCAAAAATGAAATCAAACATAACCTAAATGGAAAAAGGCTCCCGGATACGATCTTCGAACGAACGAAATATGTTCCTCAGCAGTGGAAAATAGCAGAAGTTATTATGATACCTAAGCCTAATAAGCCACCTAATGAGGAAACGTCATACAGTCCTATATCTGTATTACCATCATTGTCCAAACTCTTCGAAAAATTGCTCCTCAAAAGGATGAGACCTCTGATTGAAGAAAGATACCTGTTACCATCGTATCAATTTGGTTTCAGAGTGAAACACTCCACCATAGAGCAGGTACACAGAGTCACTAGCGTGATTCAGAAGATGCTTGAAAACAAAAAGATATGTTCTGGAGTTTTCCTTGATGTTGCCCAGGCCTTTGACCGAGTCTGGCACCGAGGACTGGAATATAAATAATAATAATAAATAATCTAGGCAAAGTCGTAAAGGCAGACGTTAATGATAGTGATTTCAGCTGTAGCACGTCTCTGATATCATGCTTTTTCGTGTCGCTGTTTTTTTTTTGCATATTTTTGGTTATTACTTATCCGAGCGAAATGCATTATGCGCGGGTTTAAATGGTCTGTAGTTTGTTGCTCTGGTGTAGTTGGGCTGCAGTCATGTTGGCAGCCGTTACGATTCCTAGTTCCTTATGCCAGGTTTACCATAAATAACAGTATCTCCTTCGTGATCATATCATTTAGTAAATTCTGTCACTTACTCTCTATCCAGAATGAAAGTTATTCTTTTCAGTCATCTCTTCAGGCTTCATCGACTGAATTGCTGAATACAAAAGTATCGAAAATCTGAATCATTTGCTGAAAGTTAATTCTTTTCTGATTCGCTGGAAAGAGAGAGGAAACAAAATACTCATTTACATGAATCATATTATATATGCCATTCTTTACACAGGCAATAGAAAAACATAAATGATAAAATACGGGTTGTCGCAGTGCTTCATTTTTACGAAAAGAACCACACTAAAGCGTGACCGGTTGTCTGCTGATAAACTTCCATTTATTCGAACTAAAACGACATTCCAGTGTCGAATAGAGATTGACGTTTAAAAATCTATAAGATTTCGAGTAGACGTCCATTCGTCAAATAATAGACACAATTTTTAGCCTTTTCTTCGAAATTAGGAAAAATTAATTTCCGAATTATTTGACTCAACGAAATGTTTCTTTAAATCGCTTGACGTACAGAACACACAGTAAACATTAAAAAGTGTTAAAAATTAAACGTAGAATTTAATGCGGGAAGGATTAGTGAAATATATGACTGAAGTTGAATTTGTTTCATATAAAACCTAATAATCCAAAAAAAAAAATTTAAACCGATAATTTTTTTACTGAAAATGAAAGTGGGTGGTGAATAATATTTACCACTTTAAATTTCTTTTTTTTTTTTTTTTTTTTTAATTAACAATGAATTTATTAAGATAATGGAAGATTTTATTTTATGCTGGAAATTGTTTTATGTTTACCTTTACCTTACCATTACCATTACCATTACCATTACCATTACCATTACCATTACCATTACCATTACCATTACCATTACCATTACCATTACCATTACCATTACCATTACCATTACCATTACCATTACCATTACCATTACCATTACCATTACCATTACCATTACCATTACCATTACCATTACCATTCCCATTCCCATTACCATTACCATTACCATTACCATTACCATTACCATTACCATTACCATTACCATTACCATTACCATTACCATTACCATTACCATTACCATTACCATTACCATTACCATTACCATTACCATTACCATTACCATTACCATTACCATTACCATTACCATTACCATTACCATTACCATTACCATTACCATTACCATTACCATTACCATTACCATTACCATTACCATTACCATTACCATTACCATTACCATTACCATTACCATTACCATTACCATTACCATTACCATTACTATTACCATTACCATTACCATTACCATTACCATTACCATTACCACTGCCATTACCATTACCATTACCACTGCCATTACCATCACTTGCATTTTATTGACTAATGTGGATCTGCTACTGTTCACCTAGAACAGGTTAATTTAAGAAATTCAGTGCGCCTAAATGCATGCAAACATCATTAGAAATAATCAAAAAATTAATTAAACAGGCTACAAGTACCGTTGATCCGAAACGATCCGAGTATTTGTACTAAAAGGTGTACCCCTACCCATTGCGATTTATGTGATAGTTTCATAGACATCAATAATTTTCATTTTTCTATACCTGGCATATTAGGTCCTTAAGTCTCACAATGGTGACAAATTGACGGCGTCTTCAAGATATCAACCTTCCGAGTATCGACTTGAAATATCCAAGGTCCTCTAGTTATATCGTCAACTTACTCGAGTGTAAACCTTCCGAAATCTCACAATATTTCTCTGAATTAATATCGATTTTCATCAAATTAAGATAGTTAGCACGCACGCAAAATTTTTACTATTATGAGTAGTTTAAGGTGATTGGTTGATTAAGACATGGTGTACTTGGTGAATGTTATCGAATGTTATTGCTATGTGAATAATATAATCAGACATACTGCGTTATATTTCGATTATATTTTTATTTGTGTTGCTACTTTGCCCGCCACCAGCAACAGTTTTTAAATCTATGGCGTTTGGATCTGAAAGTACCGGATTTGAACTTCAATAAGGGTGGAACGATCCTAGGATTCTATATTTTAGAATTTTTTGGAATTACTCGTCCATAAAATGTTGCCTAATTACATATACTAAACTATTATTGGCGACCATAATTGATGATTCCGAAAAGTAGCTGAATAACACATTATTCGAGGGACCAGTGAAGCGTGCGATATTTGGCCCTAAATATGACGATGGTAGAACTCGATTTCAAAAAAAAAAAAAAATCGCAAAATCAGTCCTCTGAGCTGCCCTTCGGTAGGTGGACAGAGGTCACTGTAGGACGGTATGGTGGCTCTTCTTAGAGAATACCTTCGCTTATTGTGATTGTTTAGAATAAAAGGAAATGCAGAGGTTTATCTAAACAATTCGATGCTATTCCGTATCTAAGCAATTCGAAGCTATTTTCTTCCGGTACCTTCCCTGTTTCGTTCAATTTGGGCCAAAAATGGCTTGTAAAAACCGAATTATTATTGTTTTTAATGCTAAAGATGGCAGATTACTCATTTTAGTGGGTGAACGGAATAAAAAAAGGAAAAGATTTTATTTAAATTGAAAAGCTTTTATTTAAATTGTTACCAAGTAAATGCCTTCAGTTTTACTTGTCGGATAAAAAACATTTGAAGGTTAAGCCTTACAACGAAAAGCATTTACTTTTTTTTATTCACTTCATACTGAAATTATAAATTATGTTTGGGAAATTTAATTGTTTCTAACGAGTTTTGATAGCAAAGCCTTAACTTTGACAGAACTGTGCTGCCAGCTTTGAAATAATTTCTTTTACGTACTTTGATATCTTTATTCAGTTAGTTTGCCGTTTCAATGCTCAATCTTAAAAATTGAATATAAAAATCAATGTTCTTAGAGCAGAACTTTTCGTGCTTTTGTAAGAATGTCAACTGAAATTATTGATAAATATAAAAGTGAATTTATTCTACACGTTAAGGTGGAATGAAATGTGGCATCAACAGCAAACGTAGAAGCCGTAGAAGAAAGCGTGAGAGATAAACAAAATGGTTAATTATGCGTCGTGTCTGTGCTGGTCCTATGATTCTAAAGGAATAATACTTAGAGTCAATGATGTGCTGACAGATCATCTTGGACATATTATTCTCTGTCTGTGAAAGAGTGATGTAGAACTGTGCCAATAGACCTTCGGTTTGGCGCTGTAAGTTGAGTTGATTTGACGGTTGAATTAGAATTAGTTTGAGTTGAGTTCATGTAAGAATTGGGCGCGAGTTTTGTTTCATTGATTTAAGGACTGTGTTGCAGGTCGAATTAAGGTTGAATTGGAGTTGGACTAGTGCTAAGTGGAGGTTGAGTTGAAATTGAGTTGGGATTGAATTGAGTAGGAGTCAGCGGAGCTGGTATTACGGATTGAGTTGGAACATAGCTTGAGTTGTGTTGAGTGTAGTATATTAAGTCGGGTTGATTTGAGGATTGAGTTGGACGCTGAGTTTGATGTTGCATTGGGGATTGAGTCAGGGGTTAAGTTAGACGTCTAGTTACGGTTGAGTTGAGTTCATAGAGACATGGAGTTTTTGGATCGTGTTGATTTTGAAACTAAGTTTGAGGTTGAATTGAGGGTTCATTTGGGGGTTGGGTTGGATGATTAGTGAGAAGTTCAGTTGCGGATTTATTTGGAGAGAGTGGTGGTTGTGTTGGAAGCTAGCTTGAATTGAGTTTATGAACGCATATGTTTTTCGGACGATGCGATTTGGAGGTTGAGTGGGGCTTTGAGTTAGGGGTTCAGTTGGGGGGCTGAATTTCTGACCGGGTTGTGGTTCATTCAATTGAAGTTAGCTTCACTGTACATATGCAATTTTTCAGTTCGTGTTAATTTGAGGATTGAGTTGAACGATTGTTTAAAAGAAGAAAGGCGCTTCTGATGAGGGAAACAAGAAATGGTTTTCAACCGCTGCTAGGTATTTTTCTAGGAAGAAAGTTTCAACAATTTCTTCTTAATTTTAATAAATATTACAATGTTACTTGGCAAGCTGCTTAGCAGCAAAGCATATTAGTATTAGCTTAATTTTACAAATCAGGTTTAACTTTTTCTGATCAAAACTTGATTTGCAAAATCGAGTTTGTTTTCCAAAAGGCTTAACTTAACCCAGCAAACACTAAACTCGGTATCGTTTAATTTCGAAAGCTTTGATTTCTTCTAAATCTAAATACCTGTCAGAACCTACAGGCATTTTTATTTCTATTTTTAATTGCTCGGACATTCAATTTCAGCAACCTTCTTTCTCTAAAATTTAGACCACTGTGGTCTAATTTAAGCTTAATTTAATCTGAGCTACCAACTACCTGGTTACGCCACTGGAGTTGAGTTCAGGGTTCATTTTGAGATTGAGCTGGGATTGAGTAATGGTTGAGTTTAGTGTTCAGTTGAGGGTTGAATTGAGGTCGAGTTAGGGTTAAATTGGGTTTGACTTGAATTTGAGTGAGGGAAATTATCGGAGAGGGATACTACATTGCCAATATTTTTACTATTTTTAAGTATATTGAAAGCAAGTTGAATGAAAAAAGTCGATTTAATACTTTTACATTCTGTTTAGAAAAAATTTAACCAATAATCTATAAATTGCAAATTGCTTTACATTTTGTGTTCATTATTTTTCAAATCGTCTCGTTTTGAGTTAAGATAACTCTTCTCTATAAATTGTTTAGGTCGAGTCATATGTCACAGCACCGCATATAGTGAAAGATAACCAAGGTTCAACCTAGATTGAACTCGACTCGATTCTCAGCTGTATAATATTTTAGAAAATAATTTACAAGTATTCATAGAAATACAGAAGGTCTGTATTACGCAACTTTTTCATTATGAACTTCTTCTTACGTATGTCGTGTTCTTTTGACGCAAAAGATACAGATAATAAAAAATAATCTAGATCATTTACTACTATGTAGAGTTTAGTTCTTTTTTCTAGATTAGTTCCTCGCGTCAAAAGAACACGTCATTGCGAAGTTAGGCGAATATGAAATGAGCAACTGAAAGAAAAAAAAACACAATCAATAGTATAGTATAGTAAATGTAAAATATTTGGCACCAAAACCACCACAGATTTAGACTTAGTTAAAAACCTCTGGGAATTTATGGCAAGGCGTGTACATGAAGAGGACCAATTTAACAAAATCGAGAACATAAGGACAAATGCGTCTGGTAAGGCGTGAATTTTTGATTGAATATTTACGCTGCTAATCGTTCGATTGCGGAATTATGTGTGAGTAATGGATATGGTAATAATCTAAATAATTTAAATATAAAGGGCTGAAACCTCATGAGGTGGTCAGAACATCGGCCTTGATTAATTCAACTCCCACATTAATCCCGAAATGAATCTCTTAAGTCAATCTTCAGTTCAGTCTTTAATTCAATATATAAATCAACCTCCATCTCAATCGCAACATAATATACCATCACACCATCATAGCATCATCGTCATCATACCACCATCACCATTACCATTACCATCACACAATTCTTATATACAAGCCATCATACCATTATACCATATTAACATCATACCTTCATACCTTCATACCTTCAATTTTTGAAGTTTTAGAAATTCCTCTGTAGTAACTTTAGACCTGATTATCATCTCTCAAGGAGGAGATGAATGTTTGAGATATTAGCATTGACCTTTCTTAAGTTTTAAACAATATTTGTGTAAAGTTTGATTAGATCGTTCAATGCGTGTGCATCTGTTGAAATATCACACATATATACTGTATGTATATATAAACAACAGTGAAACCTTATTTCAATGAACACTCAATTTAGCGGAATCCTCATTTCAACGGATAAACTTTTAAGTCCCATGCAACTGAAGTTTTCCAATGAAAACCCCCTTAGATAAGCTGACAAATTTATTAGAGCTGACACGGTCAAATATTTTGCGATGATACAGGTTTTACGAGAACAATTCAAATTGAAACTTTACCACTTTAATTTGTTCCTTTTACACTTCAAATTGAACCTTTAAATTTCCAATTGAATCTTTACTAAATTATATGTATGGCCAATTTGGATGGAACTTGGCAAATAAATTTGAAATGTGCGTTGGAAATGCGATTCTAAATTGATTTTTACATCTAAAATTCAGTTTAAAACCAAATTTCCATCGCATATGGAAATTGCATCATAATCTGAAGGAACAGCCAAGTTCCGTCCTAATTGACCATTTTCCAGAACTTCATCTACAAATCATTTTAGAATCCCATTTCCAACACACATGTCAAATTTCATCATAATAAATTAAGGAATAGCCAAGTTCCATCCTACTTGGCATATTCCAGAACTTCGTCTAAAAATCATTTGAATACCCCATTTCCATTGGAAATGCTGAATTTCATCAAAATCGGATAAGATATAGAATCCCAATAACATTTTTATAACGGACAACGTTTTTGATCCCGTCGATTTCCCTTGTAGTGAGCTTTCCCTATATACTAAACCCTAATCCAACCCCAACTAAAACGCAACTCAACCCTAATTCAACTCGCAAACAGAATCCAACTTAACCCTCAACTAAACCGCAAACTTTACGCCAAACTCACTCCTTAAAGCAGCATATATAAAAAATTGGTCAACAACTCACTATATCCTATGCAGCCCCAACTCAACTCCAACTCAACCCGTAAATTGACCCCTAACTTAACCGTCAAATCAACCCCAAATTCAATGCCCAATTCAATAATCAAACCAGCATATTTACAAAATTGGTAAATATTTCTATAACCAGGTATTTTGGGTCAATTCGTATGGCAGGTACCCGACCCTCTTGACGCACAGCTTCCAAGAGCTTTTCAAATCTCAGCCTAGACCATAGAAACAGATTGGCAAAAAATAATTTTTAAATCGAACAAGCCGTTCTCGAGATACCATGAGTACACAGACATACAGACATCCAGACATTCAGACATCCAGACAGACGGACGGAAATTTTTTTTTTTTTGCTTTTTTAGACTCAGGGACTTTGAAAACGTCGAGAAAGGTGGTTTTGGACCAACCAAATTTTTGATCATTTTGACAGGATTTCAATACTTTGGTCGTTTTGGACCAAACGTTCCGCAAATTATCGACTTAATGTCAATATTCTTGGTTCTTTACCGCAATATATTATAAAATCAGTGAATTGACGGAGCGTTCATTTGTATTTTATTTTAGGTTGGTAAGATTAATAATTTTTGGTAAAATTGGGGCATTTTTTACTGGCCCAACATGTACAGTGCCAACCGGATGGTTATTTGGTGACGTTGGCACATTTTCAGTGAGTTAACTTTGTCGAAAATTTGAGGAGAACTTAATGATTAAGATTCGAATTATTTGAAATTAATCGAATTTTTTAATTCCAAATTTGTTAAAATTTCATTTAATATAAAAAATTACGGAAACTGTGTAATTAAGTTCATTTAAGAATCTTAATTTTTACAACACGAAATGAAAAGCTCTGAATTTGCTGATATACTATGTATACTATATTGATACTTTTTACTTACTGTTGCCAAAGCCGCCTATATATAAAAGCCGTAAGCATCAGCCCAATTTTATAACAAGTCTAATTTAACAGGGGTACATTTTACGATTTCCCTTAAGAAACCCATGTAAAATTGAAGACTTTTGAATCAAATTTTATGAATGAAAAGTACTCGTAACATAAAATATTTTTAGGTTTGTAATTAAAACAAACCGAAACAACAATTTGATTATTATAATAAAAATAAAATTGTACAAATTTAATTTTTCTTTGTGTGGGGCTATGTGAAAAACATTGTATAAACGAGCGTTTTAAAACTCGCTCTGTAAAATTTGTTATTCGCTCTTTACTGATCAAATAATAATTTTTACAAATGAGCGATTTAAATAGTGAGTAGGAAACAAAACATATTGTGATGATTATTCATTTTGCATCGAATAAAGAAGAAAAGCAAAGTATTCTCTTCTCAGCCAATTCAATACTATGAAATATTCTATTAGTTATTCAACCAAAGGGAAGAGTGAAACTAAAGAATGGAAGTGTAATTTTGTTTAGGTTGTACATAAGGAAAATAAAAATTGTCAATTTACACCAAATTATCATAAATTATTCGAATTTTTGGCTAAAATTATCATTGTTCGAACTCAATTCTCGATATAGCCCCAAAAATAAATCAAAACAATTTTGCAGTAAATAGATCGATTCTCTAATTTTTTTCTATTCTTCGCTCATTATTCATTTGTTACTGAACAATGCTGTCGCTCTGAAAACTTTAAACGGAGTACGTTTCAAATTTTCCGGGGAGTATTTCAAGTTGGAAGGGAGTACAGTACAAACGAAATACAATAGTTAGACCTTAGACATAAACAATTGTCGATATTTGGGTTAAAAAAAATCACGATCCAGCAAATTACACCAAAATTGTTTATAGTGTTTGAGCTATTTGTGAATACTAAAATAAAAGTGATTTATTTATTGGTCTATAACTATTTATCTATTTTACTATTAAAGCGTTAAGCTCTGTGTGTAACAACTCTCCACGAAATCACTGATATTTTTAGATCATCATTTTGAGATTTTTAAGTTTTTGCCATAGGGAAGAGTACCGATCAGCGAAACCGTAAGTGGTTAATGGAAAATTTATCTTAAAGCAACTTTAGCATCGAACCCTTTTCATTTCCGAAAGCGTAATTTTGGCAGATGTACACCAATACAGACATGTCAAATATGCGAACATGTTCATCATTTTCACAAAGCTAATTTTTGGGAATTGGAGGAAATTTTAGACTGGAAACCTGGACGAAATCTAAAAAAATCACCTTAAAAAACAGTACAGTTGTTTGAAGTATAAAGTTTTTGTTTTTTGTCAAAGTTTCCACTTTACTTCCTACTTACGTTTTATTTTCAAAGAAACGTGCATATGCTTTATACTTGATTTTAATGCAACTCTGGGCGAGTAGGATGAAACTTGACTATTCTTAACCGGTTATGAAGAATATGATGTTTGTAATTTCGGGAGCCTGTGACGAGACAAGGCTGTCAATTATTTTGATCCTAAAAACCGTAAATTCATTCGACCAAAATTAATTGACTAACTTTATTTAATTACCGCTATATCGCTATTATAACGTTAACAGTGAGCACTAGAAAACAGCAAAAAAATAAAACACAACTGAAAGATTGATGAATGATGAAAAACAAAATATCGATTCAATTTTATTTAATATATTTAATTTTAATTATTTATCAATATTGCTTTTTTGCACACATTACTAAAGCTCGCAAAAAACTGAATCTTATATTTTTTATGGTTCATTCACGGTAAGAAATTATTACTTTTATGGTACTCGTATTGGCCTTAGATGGCTTAACTGTTCCTACCGCTTACCGCACGCACCTATAGCTCCTAAAGGTTTTGAATGTCAGCTGAATACAGAAAACTAATTCTACAGAAAACCTACTATCAACACAATCAATCGCAATTCGGGGTGTCACGAGGTAGGTCACAAACTTAGATCACCCATCCATCACAATTACTAAATGGACGTAGAAGTTCTTATATTGCCAACAATAGCATCAAAATTACCGACAGAAGAAATCGATAAACCATTATTTGAGATGGGAGAAAATTTACCATTGGCCGATATAGAATTTAATGTCCTTGCAACAGTCGAAATCTTGTTGGGATGAGAACAATTCTTCCAAGCTTTATTAGATCGTAAAATTCAAAAAGAGATAAATTATAAGTTTGTAAAAGATTCTAGATTTGGATGGCCAATTGAAGGAGCCATACTCAATAACGATTCATCTCAATTACATACATATATGAGCGTAATTGGAAGGTTGAAGAAATTGTTCAACGATTTATTTCAGTCGACTACTAAGTTGCAAGGAAATAAAGTAATCGCCGAATTGCCCTTTAAGCCAGACCAAAGATTAAAGAGCAGCAGAAAAATTCGAGACATAGTGAAATGTTTGCCGATCGGTGAAAATTTCGAGATATCAATCTTCTTAGACAAGCTGTTAAGAGGCAAATTTTCGAATATTCTAAAATTAACTAGGTTAACCCTAATAACTTTTAAAATGCGTTGGCATGATTAAAATACACACATAGACCTTCCATAGAGATATCGATCTTCTCAGACATACAGTTAATTGGACAATTTTCAAAATATCTATTTATCTAAGATGTTTTCCGATCAGTGAAAATCTCGAGATATCGATTTTTTTAGATATGCTGCTATGATGAAAATTTGTCACATTTTCTAATAATGTAGGATTAACTAAACAAACCCCAAAATTTTTTAAAACGGGTTGGCATGATTAAAGCACACACATTGGCCTACCGAAATATCGTAGTGGCATGTTTGACATGCTGTTAAGACAAAAATTTGTTACATTTTCGAATAATCTAACATTAATTAGGTAAACCTCAATAAATTTTTAACGGGTTGGCATGATTAAAGCACAAATATAGACCGACCGAAAACCATAGTGACATGAGCGAGATCAATTCTGGGAATCAGAACTATACCATTGTGATTACATGCTGAAACAACTCTTGCTATTATCAAATTTCATCCTGGCTCTTCTACAATCAATCGAGTACCGTTCCAAAGTCCGATTTTAGAGTTCAAGTTTCTCGTGTTCATTAAGAAATTCAACAGGAAAATTGAGAGAATCATTTTTATTCTTGCATTCACATTTGCTGGAAATCGCCAAAAATTGTTTCAATCAAGTTTCCAGTTGATATCATTTCTGTGGGTATTTCAACAATATCTTCTTCATATATTCCCGCAACCCGAGGCCATTCTGCTGATCCTACTTTGAGTACTCATTTTGACCCTCACTCCGCATGTTTGTTGAAAGAGAGCTGTTTAAAATCATTCTAAAGTGGACTTGATTTGCAGCATTCAATGATATCTGTACGTGTGCTCCTGGGAATGACTGGAATTACTTCTATTAGTATTCTACAGAATTATTAGGAATAGTATAATACAATATAATTCATTGTGAAATTTGAACTTAATAATAATTTAATTTTACATTACGTCAATTATGACGTTTGGATCGCGAATGTACAATGACTTTTCATTGGCCATCGGTGCTGGCCGAACAGAACTATTTAAACCTTAGGCAGCATCGTTATAGTCGAACGAAGAAGGTTTAGGAGTTTTAGAATAATTTTTTTGAGGAAAGTTCGAAGTCAAACTACGAAGTCAACGACAATTCTAAGATTGAAAGTGAAATACGGAAAGAATGACGTGTTAGCAAAGTCAGTGTGTCTGCGTGATAGTTTTGTGTGAACTAAAACGTTGTGTCAGTAATCGGATAAACATAAATACATATTATGTTGTGGTTTGTGGAATTGGAGAATTAGAGTTTTAGAGTTCGATTGAAGTTAGATGTACGTTTTCAGGGCAGTGTTTCTAGTCAGAAAGGAATACATATGAAATGCAACAATAGTTAGACCTTAGAGACAGGCATATTAATTTTTGGTATTTTCTGTTAAAAAAAATCACGATCCAGCAAATTACACTATACTCGTAATTGTTTTTAATTTTGGAGCCAAATTTGAATATTAAAAGAAAAACATTTTATTTATTGGTTTAGAGCTCTGTATTTATTTTACTATTAAAGCATTAAGCTTCTGTGTGCTGCTCGAGCTAAATATTTTTTTAACATGGCCACAACTCTCCAAGAAATCACAGATATTTTTAGATTGTCGTTTTGAGTTTTCTAAAGTTTTCTCGTAGAAAAGATTACCGATCAGGAAAATTTTTCATTTTTGGCTATTTTTACCTAAATTTTACGTAGCAAATGGAAATTTTATCTTAAAGCAACTTTAGCTTCGAACCCTTTTCATTTTCAAAAGCATAATTTTGACAAATCTGCGAATTCAGTCATATCAGAAATGTCATTGTCAGATACCTTACTAGGTACCTAGGAGTGACCAGGTCAAAAATGACTAAACGTGAACGAAGCCATAAAAAAGCAGGACAGTTATTAAGTCTCGAAATATTTTATGTATTTGATTTTGCTAATAAAATTGGTTTGGTGGCGGCGACTGGTCACAAAATATGCACTTGATTAAATCTCTTCTAAAAAGGTTTTAAACTTGCTAATTTGATTCTTAATTATGTGGTGCTATAACTAATTCATTGATCATTAAATTAATTGGATAAGTCAAGTAATAAATTTCAATAGAGTTTCTTAAATAAAACAAATCCAGAATTCAACAAATATTGCAAGACACTATAATGCCCTTTAAAGTTACTAGAACAAATTTTATACCTGAGTTATAAAGCCGATTCTATCTGCAGTTCCTAATATAAAACATAATTATTCACACTCTGAAAATTTCTTGGGTCACTTCATTTGGGGTTGGATTTGATAAATAAAGTAAGAGCCAAATTCAAGAAATATGGCGGAACACCGCTAATAATATTTTGGTTGATGCCATTTATTAGAAACATTGTTTCACCAATTTTTCTTTGTTTCTATTGTACATAGACATATCCTTAGCTAATTCAGACTATCTTCTCAGTCTCCAGTATTATACCATTATACCATTTGTTGATGGATTTTAGTGATATTTATTATGTTCAATATTTTGTAAATTTCTATAAATAGTTCCTATTACACAACCTATCATTTCATAACTTGAAAAAAAATTCTGCCATAAGGCAGGGCTGGAATAAGAGTTTTTAAAATTAAACAAGACCCAACGGCAAGAAATATTTTGGAACACAATTCGTGCTAATGGTATTATGTATGTTCGATACCATAAATGAAAAATTAGATTTGCCAAACCTTTTTTCCACTCAGCCAACCCAGACAATTTTCCTAGCCTCCAGGACCGAATGGAACACTTATATTTGGGCCAGTCATTTGGGTTAGAGTTCAAATTAAAATTTGTTGAAGTTATTATTTTTCTGGTTCCTCCTGCATTTTGCAGGAGGTATGGTCACCCTATGCCTACCTATATCCAATCTAGCCTAGGCGAGAAGGAGAATGTCAAAATAAAACTGAAAGAAAATTTCTGCTGACGGCATTTAACCTTGCTAGACAAGAAAGATGCAAGGGAGACTGGATTTTATTCAAATGCAAAGGATTTGAGAATATTGATGTCAAGGCGTATTGGACGAATGAAATTTCCCTTATCAGACTGCATAAATCCAGATTTGCATCCAACTTTCTAGTCTGAATAGGTTAAATGACTGCAGAAATTATCTTACAGTATTGTTTTTATATCTCTATAAAATACGGTACTAGTCTATGCTTATGGAAGGATTTGAGAGTATTGTAAATCCAGAGTTCTACACGTCATTTTTGTGCGGTAAGGATAAATGGCCGCATAATTTGTCTTGCAGCATAATTTTTGTATTCAGGAGGTCCTAATTTAAATATTTAGCCAAAGCAGATAAAAGTTTTTTGTTAAAATCAGGCAATCTCTGTTATGTTTGAGCTTATCTGGTGCCCCATACAGAGTGCCTGTATGTTTTTATAAGTTGTGAGAAACTCTAAATTATCTTTTTACACGTTTTACCCACAAATCTTAAGTTTCTGAAAAAAAAAAACATTGAGAAGTTAGTTCGCAAATTTGACATGTTTGAATTAATATTGTCTGCCAAAGTGACTAGCACATTACTGCAAGAAAACCGTTTTATTGCTATTTGCCTTTAGCAGTTATTAAAACAGGGGAGTACAGAATGGGATAGCGGAGTACAGGAGTAACCACTAGGCGAAAGTAGTACGAATACTCCGATCGTACTCACTTCGACAGCACTGTTACTGAATCGTATTCATGAATTTTTGGTTTACTATTCTGATCGAAGAAGAGAAAAGAGAATTGGGAAATTCATTTAAAACGAAAAGAATGCGAATAAAAACCAACTGAAGATTAATTTTAAACGGTAGTATAAACTAATATAAAAACGAAATCAATGAAGTAAGATCTTGTTTTGCAAAATAAACACATAATTTAGTACAAATGTTCCATTATAGATGAGGAATTTAAAATTAATTGACATTTTTCTACTAAAATAAAAATTAAGCATATGAATTAAATAATTCAAAAAATAATAAACGGCCGAAAATTTCTATAAATTTTACTAATTTTCAACATTAATTTTCTGAAAAAGAAAAAGGGGCGATTTGTAGTAATAATCCCATTGGAGGAAACTGGATACTACCAAATACATGCGCTCATTATAATAAAGTATAACTTTCAGGATTTCTTAGATTTTGTTTGTTTAGAGAACTTATGTAACTGTTTCAAGAAAATTTAAAAGATGTTTTTTGAATTAAGATTTTAAACATTTCGCAAATAATTTTCAAATTCCAAGTGATTTCTTGGTGTTAGAAGTGCTATCTTACGTAAAATTGTAAGCTGGATCATCAAATTACATTCTATAGAGTCGTTATTATACCACATGGTCATCCCAGGTTTAAGCTGCCAAAAATGCATTTTAGTCCATTTAGAGTTCCGTTACATTCATAATGACAGAACTAACTCCAAAAAGACTAAAATGCGTTTATAACACTTACATAAATACTGAGATGATGATTTTGTATTTTGACAATCAGTTTACTGAAATACATTTGTTTTAATCGCGTAGACTCAGCGTATTTGTTGAAGTAGAAGATAAAAGATGTGCATACCTTTTTACCTGGTACGTATTTTGTACCAGGTATTCACGATTGATCGTCTTTAAATATGAATATAAAGTTGTTGTTGCGCCGATTTAAGGCGTGTCTACCGTAAAAGCACGTCGTAGGAGGTCACCAAATATAACGACCACAAGCCTCTGACACGAGCAATTCAGTCTAAAATTGAACTTAATCCAAGGCAATCTCGCCACTTGGATTATATTAGTCAATTCACAACGGGGACACGCAACATGTTCACGGACATGAGAACGTTGTCGCGGATACATTATCCCGCACAGATGACAACGAAACGGCCGCAGTCGAGACACACATTGACTTAAACCAAATCGCAAACACCCAAAAAGCCGACTTAGAACTTCAGAATTTACTTTCTGGTTCCGAATGTCACACTAGTTCATCAATAAAACTAAAGCTTTTTAAACTATCTGGCCTCGAAATCATATGCGAAACATCCACTGGGAACAGTCGCTCATTTATTGTAGCCTCACTACGTCGGACCATCTTCGACACACTGCATAACATTTCGCATCCCGGAGTCCGGGCAACTCGAAAATTGATTACTGCTCGCTATTTTTGGCCTAACATAAACAAAGACGTAGGCAATTGGGCTCAGTCTTGTTTATCTTGCCAACGTGCCAAAGTTCAACGGCACACTAAATCACCTCATGGACAATTCGAGATTCCGCCTGATCGATTCGAGCACATCCACTTAGATATCGTAGGTCCACTTCCTCCATCTAATGGATATTCATACTTACTTACCTGTGTCGATCGCTTCACTCGCTGGCCCGAAGCGTACTGCATGACCAATATGTCAGCTGCAACCATTTCCCCTACTTTTGTCAACGATTACGCATCACAATTCGGTGTTTCCCTTAACATCACAACTGATCAACGAACACAATTCGAGTCAAAACTTTTCTCAGAGTTAACGAAACTCCTCGGATCACATCGTATACGTACAACGGCTTATCATCCGCAAGACAATGGCATGGTCGAACGCTTCCATCGGCTACCCAAAGCCGCACTAATGGCCAGAGGCAACACAATTCATTGGAATGGTTAAAGAAGATCTGAAGTGCTCACCAGCTGAAATGGTTTATGGCCAAACTATCAAGCTACTCGGTGAGTTCTTCATCGATAATCCTCTTCCACCACTCCCAACTGCCGACACAGTCATCGACCAACTGCGACAAACCATGCAGAACCTTGTACCCAAAACAACTCGTCAATCCAAACCAGATGACATTTTTGTTCCGAAATCGCTCGACAACTGCGATTTTGTTTTCATTAGAACAGAGAAGGTTCGCACAAAACACTTCATCATGTCGATTAATGGAAGGAATTCCAATATTTCAATTGACCGACTCAAACCAGCATATGGAATCCTGTGTTCAGCTGAGCATACTTCAAGCCCACGAACACACAAAACCGTCCGTATAGCTGCGACTCATTCAATCATTCGATAGAAAGGGGATAATCACTTGCGGGGGAGTCCTGTAGCGACTCACTCATTTAGATACATTCATTCATGTATTTCTAACGTCAGATTCATTCATCAATTACACAAATTCAATCATTCGCTCATCGCTACCACTAATTCGCATGCACAATTCTAATCAACAAAAAAAGAACGCAACTTGAAAATGCAGGCATACCAATACAGAAAAAGAAAACAAAAAATGAAAAGTACATGAACCCAGCTGCTTTCGCGCTTTTTATTTTTGACAGCAGAAAAAATAAAAATAATTATCGTTCCACTCTTGCTACAAAAACGGCGTCATTAAATTCGTGGTTAAAACTAGAATAAATAAAACAAATTAAAAAACTATTGTGTAACTAAATTAATTTCATTGTGGTAGTGTAAATAAATATCATACAATTATACAATAATTTAGACATACAATTCGTGAGTTTTATTTATCTAAATTGTGCGCCGACGAACATTTCCTAATATACATATATAACGACGCGTTATAGTTAATTATACTGATTCTCTATCGGTTGGTTTTGTAATTGACGATAAATGATAACTGTCATTATTATTTTGCAAATTTCATGTTACCGTTCCAGTTTATTAAACAAATTGCCAACAGTTGGCGGATAAATAATTCATAAAATCCTTAAAATTCTTAGAAATTCTTAAAATTTTTACAATTTTAAAATTATAAATGATTTTTATTTTTTAAAAACTTTAAATTCTTATAATAATTCTCAAAAATTTTTGACATTAACCTAAATTTTTAAAAATTTTAAAATTTCTTTAAATTGAAGAATATTACTTCTGAAGTATACAAAATTCTGGAAATTCTGATGTCTGGGTGTTATTTAAATTAATTAAATTTTATAGAGTTTCTGAATTGCATCTCAAAATACACCTTACATTTAAATAAAATCCATTATAAATGCGAGAATATTTGACAGTGTAGGCAAACAAAACAAAAAAAAGCTGTGGTGGAGTTTTCAATTTTGCACAAAATATAGGGTTAGGCAAGCAAAATCATTAAAGTGTAAGACACTTTTTTACAACAACAAAATTTTTTTATAAAACTGGTTAGCTCTACCAAACATTTACTGAATAATAAATTATGCCCCTCTAACTTGCTAAAACATTCTTTTGAATTGTTTTGCTGAAATGTCAATTTTTAAATTTTTGGATTACTCCCATCTGGATTCAAACACGGGAACTACAAGCACATTTTGTTTTCTTAAACATATTTTACTAGTCGAGTTTATAAGTAGGTGTCTCCAATGGCTAATTATAAAAAAAACATGAACGAAATGTGTGACGTCATGTGTTTGCAAATAAAGGGGTTTTAGTAAAATATTTAGGACAAACTTCACCCGAATTAACCACATACCTTGGAAAAATATTTTGATTGAAATTATTATAGGAGCAAGCCAACCAAATGGATCAAATAGCTTCGATGCTTATAGTGGATTCTAATGTAATCCAAGCATTTTCATATGGCGTTGCGATCTAGATCAACATTTTTAAGTTTCCGATCTTCTAGCGGCACTAAATTCACAATTGTTTCACAATTAGGCGACTTTTTCTCAATTTGAATCCCACTGCATTAAAACGTTTTAAAGTATTTTCCTTAATTCTCAAAGCTTCCTCAAATTCACTTGCACAACAGTCATTTAAAATTATTCTTGAATCACCTTGAATTTTCCGCTGATGATTTTCTCACATTGCGACTAAAATGTTGAAGAAGTCCAAACCTAACTTCATTAAAAAAATTTGTGCCAGACTCATTGAAATTTAATTGTATTTTTGACAGTGATGTACCAATTTTTTACGTTTAAAAAACTTATATTTTTACATTACTATTTGACTCTCAGCAAAAACGTAAAAAATGTAAAATACGTAAATTATGTGAAACAATATTTAAAAATGTGGCATTTGCAGCAAAAATATTTTTTTAAAGATCTTTGCAATATTTATTTTTTAAGGCAATCGATAGCAATATGGTAAAATTCACATTCTAAGGCAGTTCATATTAGTTATTTCGAAGAAATTAGCAAAGTTCGTTTAATTACATTAAAAGAGAATACAGATAAATTTTGATAGGCTTAAACTTAAAATTCAATTTTATTTTATTAACATAAACATATTAGTTTTTCCAATTTCATTTCCTAACATACATATAATTAAATATCATAACTAAATCAATCATAAGCAACATCGTCGTCGCTCCATTGATCAGAATCTCTCGAAATTTCCTTATTATTTTTTCCCTCACCGGGAGGGGAGCCTTGATTTTCTTAAAATAATATTTTAAGAAAATCAAGGCATTTAATGATTTCGAACTTACTTTAGAGCGTATCTTCATTGTTGATTACCAGGTTATTCGAATAGTTAAATTTTGCCAAAATTACCCGGTTAGCCGGTTAATCGAAAACCGGTTTGCCATCCCTACTTATATACCGGTTTGCCATCCCTACGATCTTTGAAATGTTAATCGATTCCTAGTTGAGGTATGTATTTGACCCCAATTTAAAAGAATTCGCTCTATTTGAGCAGATGAAGCAGGAAAATTTAAAAATTTTAAGGCTAACCTGGAAAGTTCCGGATATTTCATCTCCGCTGTACTCCAGAATATATGGGGTTTTTCAATACCTTTATTGAAAAGTACTTCGAATAAGCCTAGCCTCTTTTTATAGGCATGCCACTCCTCTATTCCTGCGCCTGTTAAATTTTTTAACAGGGTACTCATTTAATACCATATCACATCGATGTTGGTAATGATCTCGCATTTTTTGTTTATTTTTGCCATTATTTTCAAACGAAAGCCACATACTGTATGCTGCATCAGCCAATGAAGAATCGGATTTTTGGCAAAAATTGATTAATTTGCATATAGGGTCTAACATTTCTTTTTATTCTTTAATTTTTTTCGATGAATTCGTCATCGAAAATTAATTTTGATGTGGAAGACTTGACTTGTTTAGGTTTTTCTCTATAATGATCTGCTTTAGGTACTGCAAATTGTAAAGAAGAGTTTCATATGCATCTCTAAAGGAACACCATCTCGTGTCACATGCCAACCGAATTCGTTTGCCACCTTTGCTAAGCACAGCCTTCTTGAAATCGGTATGTTTAAATTCCTTTAAAATAGAATTGGCTTGTCCCGATAAATTAGCGCCAACAATGTCTTTCGCAAAAAGATTCCCCGTGTGACTGTTGCATGTTGAATGCCATACGATATGACTGACATTTTTGCCCATTCTAATCATGGTACTGGCATTGTCCGAAAATACTGCATAAATATTTGTATTATACAAGTTTTTTCCCAAATCAATCGATTCGCAAGCTGTTTCGGTTAGTTTAGCTGCGATCTCAGATTCACCGCTTAATGCTCGGTTTCCGTTCGCATTATGAATCATACTTGCAACTGTTTTGCTGTTGCTTGATGAGTTTTTCCATCCATCAATCAATAGCACAGAATCAGACGGTAAAGACGTACGAGATTCTGTTAAACAATTTTGGTATGTGCTATTCAACAGTCTACCGGACAAAATCCTGCGGCTGGCGATTAGTTGCGCATAAGACGGGTTTAAAGCTTTCACTAAGCTTTTGAAGTGTTGAGATTCGATATTGCTAAACGAGATGTTGCATCCATAAAAAAACTGTACCACTATTTTGTCCAATTCTTCACGTTCTTTGGAATTACAGGAATCAACATAACCAAATATTTTTTACGTCGTTTTGCCCATCACTGATTTTTGAAGCTTCAATGAAAAGTCTGTCTATTTAACCAAATATTGTAGCTTGGGCCTGTATACGATTCGATGTACGATTCGATGTGGTCCTAATATGTCGAAGAAGTGTTCAGTAGTCATCTTAAACATGATTGTGCGCATGCGATCATGATTCTATAAAACGTTTGTATGGTATTGGTAACTTTACTTTTTTAATTTTTTTGAATGTTAATTAATTCATGTAATTTCTAATATGCTACTGGTGATTAGACCATTTTAAATGTATTTTTATTAACACGTAGAAGTATATTAGTATTTACGAACAATCATTCAACGAAACCGACTAATAGACAGAATTCTATTTATTTAATTTTTAATTTATATGATTTTAATATGTTACGAAGATTGTAAGAGAATGATGAGCTTATGATTATGAAAAAATCAATCTTCTCATCAGGCCGTGGCAACTGGACTGATTATACCACAATTTACATTCTATATATACAGAATGTACTGTGCGTTATGTACTAGCGAATCATACTAATACAGATAAATTCTCTTACAATTTTTTGTTTCTTCACGACATTCACACAGCTCTATTTCTGTGTAAGCTAATTTTACTTTTTTAGTTTTTATGAATGTTTCACAGAAATAGAGCTGTGTGAATGTCGTGAAGAAAGAAAAAATTGTAAGAGAATTATCTGTATTAGTATGATTCGCTAGTACATAACGCACAGGACATTCTGTATATGTAGAATGTAAATTGTGGTATAATCAGTTCAGTCGCCGCGGCCTGATGAGAAGATTGATTTTTTTCATAATCATAAGCTTATCAGTTCGAAACTGGATTGAATTCTCTTACAATCTTCGGAACATATTAAAATCGTATTGGTAACACTAAGCAATAGTATTGGTAGTAAAACGGTTTTAATCTTTTCAACTTTTATTTTGATAAAAGCTCAAAGTAAGAAGCTCGAATAGCTTAAAATATTAAACTTTATAACTAAACGTAATTTTTCCAGTGTCACTCTGCCGGTCTGTCCGGTATATCGTTCTGTGGGTCAAACGAAATTTTACTTCTTATAGTGTTAGGGCTCGTTCGATGGTTTTCGAGGTCGCCGGTTAAAGCTACCTTGTATATAACTCCTAAACTTCAACAATATAGACATTGATTTAGGGAAACCTCTGATGAAGGGGCGAAAACTTTGCGTGTGGCGGTGTTTTTGTTGTCGGCTTGTCTGTTCAAGGTTGTCTCGCCGTCCTGAGTAACGTTAGTATTTTCTAGAGTGTTCTCTGAATGACATGGTTTAAGTCTATCGATTGACACCTTATTGTGTTTGCAGTTAATTTCAATGGTAAATGTTTTTTCGTTTCTGTTTATTACTTTGTATGGTCCAGTGTATGGTGGCTCCAAGGATTTCCGTACCACGTCTGTTCGTAGAAAAACGTGAGTTATATCAGTTAAATTTTTCGAAATAAAAATTGTTTCGGTGCAATATCTGGAAGCTGGAGTCGTTTTAATTTCGTCAAAGTGTTTTTTTAAATTTTGTACAAAGTCAGTTTGTAAAATTTTGTTGTTTGTGGTTTGGTCAAAAAATTGCAGAGTACTTCCGTAAACTAGTTCTGCTGGTGTGGTCCTCAGTTCCGTACTGTATGTAGTCCATATTCCCAATAGAATCAGCGGAGGTATGCTACTCCAGTCCGTTCTACCATGACACATTAGTGCAGATTTTAACGTTCGATGCCACCGTTCTATCATTCCGTTACACTTAGGGTTGTTGTAGTATGCTTGTGCAGAAATCCCAATAGCTTTGCTAATTCGTCAAATAAAAGAGATTCAAACTGTGCGCCTTGGTCAGTCACGATGGAATCAGGAACGCCGTATCTGGTTATCCAGACTGAATACACAGAAAATGCGACCGAAGCAGCAGTAATGTCCGGAACTGGAATCGCCTCAGCCCAACGTGTGTAACGATCTATTAACGTCACACATTAATGGTTGTTTCCAGAAATTGGTAATGGACCAATGATGTCTAGATGTACATATTTCAGAAAAGTGTTGCGATGTAACTACAAATGTACCGAGAGGTGAATGTGTAGGCCCTGAAACTTTTGATTTTTGACATGGTATACAATTTTGAGCTTTTATTCTTGAATCTTTTGCGATGTTGGGCCATGTAACATTTTTAGTTAATAGTTTCACTGAAGCTCGTATGCCCGGATGTGATAAATTATGTAACGATTTAAAAACAATTTTCCGAAAACTTAGCGGAATAAAAGTTCTTGATATACCGGTTGAAACATCACAACAAATAGTTTTGTTTGAGTTGAATTTTAGGGGAATTTTCTTAAGAATGAGTGAAGTGTTTGAATTACTATTCAGAAGTTCTCGTAATTCGTCATCATTGGTTTGAGCATCCGCAATTGCTGTATAATCAATACTTTCTGGAAATAAAATTTGATTAATACGTGAGAGGGTATCTGCTACGACATTATTTACGCCGGAGATGTGTTGTATATCGGTAGTAAATTGGGCTATGAAATCAAGATGTCGAAATTGTCGCGGTGATTCTTTTTCTGGATTATGTTAAAACGCGTAACAAATATTTGAAGTGCTTGATGCCAGAATAAGCTGCAAGCAACTTTCTGTCATAAGCACTGTACCGTTGTTGTGTTTCGTTCAGTCGTACTGAGAAGAAACTAAGTGGTTGCCAAGCACCTGCAACATATACTGTTGGACCACAGCCCCAATCGCTGTGTCCGATGCGTCGACCATAATAGCTCACCTAGCTGTGGATGAGGGATGTGCAAGTAACGTCGCTTGACATAGCTTATCCTTACAATTATCGAAAGCTTGTATTAAAGTCTCTGACCATTTCATCGGAGTTTTACTGTTTTACATGTAACCTTTTAAGAAATCGTTCAATAAAATTTGGTCTAGAGCTGCGTTTGGAATGAAACGTCTGTAAAAATTAATCATACCCAAAAATCTTTTGAGATGATTAACTGTAGTTGAACGTTCATAATTTTTTTAGTTTTTTGATTCCTTCCTGTGTGGGTGAATGCCTTGTTCATTCCTTTCAACCGTATGCCCTATAGGAAGGTAATCTCGTGTAAAGCAAAAACACATTTATCTGGATTAATGATCAAACCATGTTCCGAGAATTTTTGTAAGACAACATTTAGATGTTCCAAATGTTCATCGAAAAATTTTGAAGCGATTAAGACATCGTCCAATTTTAGTGAACTCGAATAAACCAAAGGGTGTCGTAATGTCAGTTTTTGGAATATCGGAAGGTTCGATCGGAATTTGATGATACGCTTGAACAAGGTCTAGGGACGTAAATATTGTGCACCCTTCAAGCTGATACGAAAAGTCTTGAAGGTGTGGTATCGGATATCTGTCTGGAACCGTGATATTGTTGAACGCGGATTTTTTGGTGCGTCGTAATATTTGCAACCGTGAACACATTTTCTTGCATCACTACCATACTTATAATGGGAGTAACATTGTTCAAATTTGAGATTAATTTTATTTCACTAAGCCGAACGAGACCGTTGTTTCTGACTATAACCTGAATTACTGTTTGATCGAGACCGTGTATTTTTGAACGCGACACATAGTTCCGAAATCATGTTTGTTAATTTATCTATTCTTTTGTCAGTTTCTGATTTTTCAGTGCCGGAGGAAGTTTTCGGGTTTAAATTTGTTGGTTCTCTGCAGAGAACGACCATGGTCGTAAGAAACCGTTCTTTATTCCTCCCTGAGCGCCTACCTCTGGGGGAGCTATGTCCTCAGGTTGGAATACAATTTGAAACAAAAATGTTTGATCACGAACTAAAACTAGAGCCGCAACTGAGGTTCCAGTGTCTTCACTTGGTATTGCTGGGGTTGATATTTGTTTGTCCTTTTCAAATTTTATGCCGTTGTCTGCTTTCGATGTTGTTGGCTTTATTTCTGCAAAGAAAATGCACAACAAAGGCTATTCTGTGGCCTATACTATATGTAGTCCGCGATATTAAGCGATCGTTATCCGCGGTGGTGCGGTTCAGCAAATATGTTTGCCAAGATGGTTTAGGTGTTTGATTTTTATAACACCTTTTGGTGTTATTTATGCCCCTCAGATCACGTCGGGGTCACCACTTTATGGATATAGGTGTCTGGTATGCTATATTCCACAATTTAACTTTATTTATTTAGAGAGGTTCACAAGACTTCAGATATATATATATATATATATATATATATATATATATATATATATATATATATATATATATATATGTATATATATATATATATATATATATATATATATATATATATATATATATATATATACATATATATAATATATATATATATATATATATATATATATATATATATATATATATATATATATAATATATATATAGATATCCACTTGTACTGTTACTATCGGTAATCCGAGAGACAACCCAACCAAATATAGTGTTTTGAGCAATAATGGAATCACTGGAATTACTGGCTCGACCATCCCTGATGACGTGGAAAACTGCACGCTCCGATTAGGATATCAACTGCGCCAACTTCATTATACTGCAGACCGGCAAACTTCAAACCGTTCAGAAAGCTACTGTCCTTTAAAATAAATCCAAAACTGGGCAGCCTAGTTGGCAGTTTATTAATTACAAGGACATCTAGCTGTATTTCTTTCCCTACAAGCTGCTCCTCTTCGCTTTCGATATAAATTACTTTTTCTATTCAGAAATTTAAAAAAAATCTTACCATTGAGAGGAATCTTCTTCCGCAATTTTTGTTGCCCAGGCCTGGTAACCTCATGCAATTTATTTATCAAAATGTAGATGAGCCACTGATTCCTTTTCTCTGCTTCGGCACTCGGCAGCCAGCACTTTTCATCCCCTAAGCACTTCATCAGATTCATCTAAAATATGATCGAGAACTTCAGCCGAGGGCTTTGTAATTATTGGTTGATCAACAAACTGCTTAATGAGGGTAGAAATCACAAGCCTCTTCTTATCACATATCTCCTTTATTATTTATTTACCAACTTTAAAAAAAAATCTGGTTACAATTTTAAAATATTCTACATTACAATACAAAAAAAAAAAAAACTTTACCAAAAATTAGAAAGAAAATCTGACATCAAAACCTTAAACGCATCTCTTGACAAATTAAATTCAAAAATCGACCGTACTTTATTAAAAGCAACTGAGACATTATAAACAGGTTCATTCATAGCTAAATTACTCCTCCGTATTGGTAATTTAAGAACAAACTCCCCACTCGATCGTAACACACGTGTTGGAACGTAAATAGAAAATAAATCGAGAATCTCATTACATCAATTCTACAAACGAGGAGATCACGGACAAAAGTGACATACGTCGCAGTTCTACGAATAGAGAGAGGTTCCAAATTTAATAGTTTACATCGACCCCTATAAGGAGAAAGAATATAGTTGGGAAGATTATTGTCCCTAGGTAATCTACGCAAGGCATATTTTAAGAACTGTCTTTGAACTCTTTTTATAAGATCAGAAGAATCCTGATAAAATGGGTCCCAAATAACTACGCCATAATCTAATTGCGAGCGCAATATGACGTTAGTCATATAAAAGATTCTAATCGCATAAGGATCCCAGAAGTCTTTGGAGAATCTTTTAACAAACCCTAACATGGAAAACGCCTTAGAAACAATGCCCTGTATATGAATTTGGAAGGATAAATTCGAAGCGAATGTGATACCCAAATCTTTGAAAGTGTTCACTTTCTCAATTCTATGGTCTTTGAGAAAAAATTCGTAGTCAAAGTTCAAAACATTCCTTCTACGGGAAAATCGCATTATTTTACACTTCTTAGTATTCAATAATAAATTTTGGTATGTACACCAATTCGTAAAATCCAATAAATCCGACTGTAGCTCCTCTGCATCCCGAATATTCGAAATAGTTTTAAAAATTTTAATATCGTCAGCATATATAAGAATCTCAGTTTATTTAATACAGTTAATTACATCATTAATAAAAAATGGAGGTGTGGCCAACACACGACTTTCTTTTACGAACATAGAATTTTGAGCAATTTTATTTTTTTTTTTCATAATTTTTTAAATTTTTTTTTTTAATTTTAAAATTTTTAAATTTAATTTTTAAATTTAATTTTTAAATTTTTTTGTTTTTATTTTTATTTGTTTTTAATTTTTGGAAACATTTTGTTTTTAGTAGTTTTTGTAAACCTTATACTTTTTAAGATATTTGGAAAATAAACTTTCTGGACCAAGGGAGTGGCCACTTCCAGTTAGCCGATTTGGAGTAAAATTCACTGGGACCTCCCAATTTATCAAAAAAGCTTAAATCTGAAGTTTCGGTGATATTGGTTAAACCATCTGGGCTGTAGAGAGGACACAGACAGACTGACAGACTGACAGACTGACAGACTGACAGACTGACAGACTGACAGACTGACAGACTGACAGACTGACAGACTGACAGACTGACAGACTGACAGACTGACAGACTGACAGACTGACAGACTGACAGACTGACAGACTGACAGACTGACAGACTGACAGACTGACAGACTGACAGACTGACAGACTGACAGACTGACAGACTGACAGACTGACAGACTGACAGACTGACAGACTGACAGACTGACAGACTGACAGACTGACAGACTGACAGACTGACAGACTGACAGACTGACAGACTGACAGACTGACAGACTGACAGACTGACAGACTGACAGACTGACAGACTGACAGACTGACAGACTAACAGACTGACAGACTGACAGACTGACAGACTGACAGACTGACTGAATAAAAAGTATAAGGTTTAGAAAAAACTACTAAAGACAAAATGTTTCCAAAAATTAAAAACAAATAAAATTAAAAAAAAAAAATTAAAAAAAAAAATTTAAAAATTTAAAAATTAAAAAAAAAAATTTAAAAAATTATAAAAAAAAATTAAAATTTCTCAAAATTCTCTGTTCGTAAAAGAAAGTCGTGTGTTGGCCACACCTCTATTTTTTACTAGAGTAAAAGAAAGTAAAAATGAATAAAAGGGGACCCAAATGGCTTCCCTGGAGAACCCCTGACGTAACATGAATCCGTCTAGACATGTAATTCCCTATCTTAACGATTTGAGTTCTGCCATCTAAGTACGACTTGATCCACCTAATATTTAGGTAAACTATTACAATCCAAAGTCTTCAATTTAAGGAATAGTAGTTCATGATAAAATTTGTCAAAGGCCTTGCTAAAATCTGAAAAACCAACCTGTACCTCTATCCCCAATTCAAAAGCCGTTGAAATATGCTTGGTCAGTAAAAACAAATACGAGACAGTTGATCTGCCAAATAAACCTACGAGTATACAAAAAAATAAAATCTTTGACTAATTTTTCAAAAAACTTCGGCAAAACGGATAAAATACTGATGGCTCGATAATTAGTAATATCACTTCTGGAACCTGACTTAAATATTGGTTTAATTAAAGAACATTTCCAAAAGTTCGGGAAGAATTCTTGTCGAAGGCTTTTGTTAAAAAGAACTGTGAATGGAAAAGCGACAGCATGTGCTGTCATTCTAAGAACCAAGGGAGGGATGGAATCGAACCCTGCACTTTGATTGATATCAAGTGAGAGTAGACCATTCAAAACAATTTATATTAGCCACTGAACAAAAAACAGCTCGATATCGAATCTGTCGTTAACGGTTTCTTTACATAAACACTCTCAAAAAAGTCAGCGAACAAGTTACAATTATCTTTCAAATTATGACCCAAACGATCGTCCAAAAACATAGTAGACGGATATCCCTTAGTTTTTCTTTTAGAATCAATGAATCTCCAGAAACTATCAGGTCTTTCCTTTATGTTCGATTCGATCTCCAAAATGTAATTGTTGTAAAGAAATTTATTCAATATTCTGAATTCATTTCTCAAGGATTCAAATACAGCGTACCTATCAGGAGTAGGGAAAAGTTTAAATCTCTTATGAGCCTTGTCTTTACGGTTTTTCAGATTAATAAGCTGTTTATTATACCACAGTTCCTTCAACTGACGCGTAGTTTTAAATCTAAATGATCATTACTCTCAAATGCACTCCAATCATAATTATCATGAAAAGCATTAAAGGATTCGTAGTCCCCAATTTTATAATTAAAATTTTCAAAAAATAACTCGTTCTTAACAATTTCACATACATCGAAAGACAGTGACGCTTTTATTGGAAAGTGGTATATGCTCGACGCTCCAGCTAAATCGTCACACGTCTCAACAATAACTTCTTGATCCAACGGCAAAAATACCAGGTCCAAAACATTCCCACACTTGTTCTTGACGTCCATATATGAAGTTATCATAATTCGCATTCAAGTTCAACTGAGTTAAAAAATCATCAACTCGAAGCCAATTAATATTTACCGATTTATTTAAATTGAAATCGCCCAATATACATAAACGATCCTCTGGTTGCAAAATGGGTGCCATGCTAGACTTGATAATATCAATGACTTTATCATACACCCCAAAATTAGATTCGCATGGAATATACATGACACAAACGATTAGTGAAAACGCATGATATCTGATTATATCCAAGTCGCAATCCGTCAATATTAAAGGTACAGATGAAAACTTATCCGCAACAGCAATTAACACACCTCCACCTTTCTCATATGTGTCTTTAAGAAGATGCCTGTCTCGACGATATTAATTTCGGAAATATTCTTCCGTCTTAAAATTAGATGCTAGCCAAGACTTCGCTATACAGATCACTTTCATATTCATCCTCAAGTAACGATAAAAATAGATTCTTTGATTTAGAGCGAATACCACTTGCATTATGATAATAAATGTTTATTCTTTGAGTAGCTGAATTTACTTGATGTGGTGATGATAAGATAGTAGTATTTCCCATGCCTTTAAGTAGTTCGCTTCGGTTACTATGCAATATGAAGAACCAATGTGGCAGCTACATTATTCAAAAGGCCTTTTAGATATTGAAATTTATTTTAACGTAGGAATGTGGTTCCTGGAAATGTGCATGCTACTTTCTCTTCTATTGAAACTCGAAACTTCTTGCAAAAAATGATTGTTGATTTTACCATTAATTAATTACCATACATTTTTTTAGCATTTTTTTAATAGTGAAAAAACGATTCATCTACTGCATCTTGCAGGGCTGCGTACTTAACTTCCTCGCCAATCAGCTTAGCTCCTCGCCAATATTTCATTAATGTAACAACAATAACATTCAATTGAAATATTTCTATTCAAATACAATCTTTCTTCTGATGGTTCTGAACTGATGTTGCAGATTTCCATTAATTTTCAAAATACCCATTCCACCGATAATTAGAAAATTTTCAAATTCAATTTCCAATTCCAAATTAAGATGTGTTGAAAAACAATTTCAAATATGTCACTTGAACACTGAAAAACGAGATTTAAAAATAACCAAAAAAAAAAATTTTGGACAAAAAGCTTTTAAGAGTGTAAAGGGCGACAAAATGAACAAATTCTGATTACTTCCACGTATCCAAATGTCGAGCAAAACCTATTGGATGTACACAAACAAAAATTAAATTCACAGAACCATACAGGTACACGCGCTAGCATAAACTCGCAAGCTTTTTTTTTTTTTTTTCAATTAGCACAGAAATACCTTTAATCCGAAATCGAAATATGTTAATACAAAAAAAAAAAAAAATTGTATACAACCCACATTCTCCCAAGACCAAAAACAAAAAAAAAAAAAAAGCTCCAAACTTTTTCTGAAAATGCGATAGAACGAAAATCGCTTTAAAGTGACACATACACACCAAAAGAAAATGTGCTTCCCAAAAAAAAAAAAAAAAAAGCTTAAAATATTTGAAATATTTACTTTTCGATCTCTGTCTCTTTCCGCATTTCCATCATCAACATGGGGATACATGCGCATAAAAGAGATCAGAATATTTTATTCTACTGTATATATGTAGATATAGATAGCTACGTTTGTGTATTTTAAATACATTCTGTATTTGATAGTACATAAAATACGACACGTGTATTTTTTATATAAAAGCGCGCACACACTCGCACACACACACACCCAAATGGGGAGTAAAAGAGGGACCATCAACTAATCAAGCTCCAAACAAAAAATTTTTATACATCAGAATGAGATGAGCGTATTTCAAAATTTATCGTTTCGCTTATAATTTTGTATGAAGCAAAAAAACAAAAAAACAAATGAGTGAGAATTTTATTTTTTTTATTACTTTACTACATACTTGTATCGTTGTTTTTTTTTTCTTTTTTGTTTAGTTGTGTTTCCACATCCGGCACGATTAAACGAGTTGTTGAGACAGATTTTTAAAAGAAAAAATATTTTTAAATTTTTATTTTTGGTATTTAAAAAAAAAAAATTGTAAATTTATATTGAAAGTAAAAATACTTTAGTTTTTTGTTTTATAAATACTTCTTGTGTTTAAAAACACATACAAAATTTTAAATCGCCACGAGGTCGCGAAATATTAATTTTGTTTTGGTTTTTGAATTTGTAAAAATTTTTTACAAATTTTAGTGTTTTAAATTTACAAACAAGTTTGTGTGATATGTTTTGTAAAAGTTAAAAAAAGTTTGTTTTGTTTGTTTCTTTTACAAAAAAATATGAAAATTTGACATTTGAAGTTTAAAAAAAATTTAATAAAAAAAAAAGTTGAATATATCTAGTGATTTCTAGTTTTAGTGAATTATAAATATCTGTATACAAATTAAATCAATTGTGCTTGTGTGTGTTTTTGTGTTTAGTTATTTTGAAAAAGTTTTATTTAGTTTTTAACATATTGGAAGTTTTTATAAAAAAAAAAAAAAAAAAAAAAAAACTGTTAAAATAGTAAATATTCAGCCGTAACGACAAAAAGTAGTTTGTTTATTATATTTATATTATTTACTAAGATTTCGCATATAAATTAATAAATAAATAAATAAGACAACGTTTTTTATATAATAATCTCTAACATCGCATTTTCCAATACAAATACAATAATAAAAATAAATAAATAAATATTAGATCACGTGTTAATTTAATTTTGCTTTTTAAATAAGAAAAAAAAAAAAAAATATCTTTGTATTTGTATAATACGATTTCAGTGGTGTCACATGAATTGTAGGGTTAATGTTTTGTATTTATTTCGAATTTTTGGGCAATTTAGTTTTGAGTGAAAATAATTCGCGAGTGAGATTACGATTGAGTGAATTTTTTACTCACACACACACACCTCCATAATAAAGAGGTGGGAATTTTAGTTTAAATTGTTTTGTAATTGGTGTAACATTTTAATATTTCGTAAACGGTTTCTCGCCTATTCCGGCTAAACTTTAAATTTTGCATCAAGTTAAACTTTTATGGAAGTTTTTTTTTATGTTTTAAGTTCAAGGGAATATTTCAATTTTTTTTTGTTTGTTTGTCAATTCTTTACCTCCCGGAAGTTATATGTTTTCATATGTTTTTTTTTTTTTTTTAGATTAGGAAAAGTTAAATTTTGTGAAGGTAGAGCTTTTTTTTATTTTTCCGACGGAAATTAATTTTTACAAACATTTGACCTTGAACTCGGTTTTTGGTTATAATTTTATTTTAGATACAGAGGTGAGTTGATTATAACGTTGGATTTAAATTAATGGCATCATTTAAGAAGATAGGCGGATTATCAAATAGCAATAAATACGAATTTTAATGGTTGTCTAAAATTTTTTAAAATACGTAATTTATTATTTTTTTTTTTATAATGTGGGAATAGAATTAGCGAGCCAATTTTAATTATATTATTTTATTTTTAATATCATAGGTCGTTGTTGATTTGAAACATGCCAGAATAATTTTTTCTTTTTTATTTGGGATTCTGTTAAATGTATGATGAAATGTTAGAATTTCTATATCAACCCATTTTGATCTAGAATATTCCGTAATTTTCATCCAAAGTGATCGATCAAGCTATGAAACCAAAAATTCTGTTTGTCATTGAAATTTTGCTCATATTAACTGTTAATATTCATTAAATGTTATCAAATTGTACATTTGTTTACTTATGTACTCAGTTATCTTTTAAATTTTGTTTGCCTTTTTAGTTATCATATGTCAAATCTGACCTACATTTTCGAAAACCCTAATTGTCAACATAACATATTTTTCAGTAACTGTTTGTAAATATATGAAACTCCAAATATGTAGTTTCACGTGAAAATTGGCCACCAATTTTATCTAAAATCAGCTTCAATTCCAGACTGTCTGAATTTAAGTTTGAGACATTTTCGAAAAACACAATTTCAAATGATTTTTTTAAAAATATCTTTGTGATGAATTCTCTAGTCAGTTTCTTATGTGGTAAGCATTTTTGTGTGAAAGTCGTTAATCTGGGAATTTTTGAGGTTGCTGATTTTGAGTATGAGTCGGATTCAGAAAAATCAAGCTGGTATACTCCAAATGGCTACTACAAGCATTTAGAGAATTTTAAATATTTAGCTACAATAAAGAAATTAATTTTGAGGGTTCTTGAGTATGCTGAATCGGAAGATGGTTAAACAATAATCGTTTGATGTTGAAAGGCTGAACCCCGAAAGGCTGAATAGGTCGGAAGGCCGAATGTCGAAGGGTCAAATGTGTCGAAAGGCCGAATTCCGGTTACTTTCCCGCTGACATACATCAGGAGATCAGGCCTGACCGTAAGTTAAATAAAACATCTGACAATAAGCAACCGGAAACGCATTATGAATGCCTCACGTTCAGCTCTAATTAAGGCCTTACTATTATACCTGACCGGTACGATAAATTACAGATTGAAGACGCAAACGAATCGAATTGAAAACGTAGGATCCCAGATAAAAAAAATAACAAAATATTGAGCAAAATTGAATTTCATTTTTTAATTACCTTACTAACCTATTCTTAAAACTAATTAAATGCTTCTGGTGATGTTTATTATGGCAGCGGTGGATCTCATGTTTTAAAAGTTTCACGTAATCTTCAAAACATGAAATTTTTGAATCGTGTTTCAACGCACCTAATAATAAAGAAAGATTGAGTTTTGATATTTTCAAAAATAAATAACCAGTTATTTAATAAAAGCTTACCAGATTGGTGTAATTTTTTGAATGATGAACATTTTTTTCCCCCTGAACTTCAGCTGAGTTGAACTTCAAGAGAGCCTGTTCCTAAATTATTCAGAATAATCATTAGCCATGACGTTATTTACAATTATGTGAAAAACTTCTGAGGCATTTTCTTCATTGCCATAAACTCTTTTTAACAAATTTTCTTTCCATTTTTTAAACTAATTAATTAGGATTAACAGAAATATGAAATAGTTTAGTCGACACACAAAATAGGGAATTTTTTCGATTGAACTTATAATTTTCAGATGGCTTAAAATAGAGGCAAGCATAACGCCTGCTGATAATTTATAAGAATACGGTCAGTTCAATTTTTAAAAATGTTACAACCGCTTAGTTATTAAATATTCGTTAATAGAAATTACGGAACAATTGTAGAGAAGATCTTATATTACTTTATAATTTGAGCACTATAATTTATAGAATAAAAGACAATACGTTCTTTGAAACGGGTCCCGGCCGTTACGGCATATTTCATTACGAGATTTGATAGTACGGCATGTTTCAGTATGGCATATGGTACAATACTACATATTTCAGTACGGCATATGGTACAAAACGGCAAATTAAAGACTTGGCTATTTCTTAACCGAGTCTAATTAACTTTGATGTATACGTTGGCAATGTTAATGGGATTCTACAATAATATGATTTTTTCATGAAGTTCTCGAGTTTGGCAAATTAAGATTAAGAACTTGGCTATTTCTTAATTGATTATTCTGAAATTCATTCACTTAATAGAATTTTCCTTTACTTAAGAAAATGTTCCTTCTCTTAATTCCCACGCTTTCACTTATCAGTGGGAATACATTTGTATTAGTTAGTTTGTAACCACGAAGTGTAATACCTTCAATTGCATGTTTTTTATTAAATCTATTCATCTTCCATCTCTTTTGCTTTGTCGTAACTGCATAATTATGATTTTTGAGATTTATTTCAAAACAAAGAAACAAATCTTCTACCCAATAATTAGCAACGTAATTGGCTCATTCTCATTGACTCATTAATTTAAACTAATGGCTAATATGACAACTTAAACCTTCGACATCTTTCGATATTCGGCCTTTCGATCCTTCTGACATTCGGCCTCCCGACCGAATACCCATATTTCCAGCTGCTTGTCAGTCATCTTATATGCAAATCCTTTCGTACCATCTTGTTTCTTTAACTTATAAAAAATATTAGTCAGTAACACATGTATCTGAACGTTTTAATCAACTCATTTTGGTTATATTCCATGAGTTAAAGCATTTTTAAGGCATCCTGTGGCCCAAAAGATGTGAAATATTCTGATTGTCAAAATTAGAGCTAGCGGAGAATAATCTTCTGAAAGATTTTCTGGTATAAAAAGGAGCATAAATGGTGCATATTAGTATTTGGATAAAAGGCCTTACCTAATAAATGAATGGGTTACAAAGAGCATTGCTTGCTGAAGAGAGCTAGACACTGTACATGGAAGTTGCAACCAAAAAGTATACAACTATCCCTTAAACTGGATGGTTTCTAGTCAAAAACAACTTTAAAAATTGTACTATTAAAATCAAGCCATATTGATTAAGAGGCCTGTTCTGCCATTAGTTGTTTCATCTCTCAGTTGATGATCTCCCGCGACTATTTAAAATGATTGGAAATTGTCTTTCTTCACCTTTTTATTATTTAAAAACTTACAATTTGGATCTTTTTCTGCAAATTACTATTGTGTTAGACATATTGTATCTGAACTCTTAAGTTTCAAAATTCATCTTAAAAAAATTCACAGATTTTGTGACAATGTTTAAATTTTTAAATAATTCAGAACAGGAATTTGACGAATTTTCTAAATTTTCAAATTCTAATTTTCTACTTAACTACAATTAACGTCTTTTTTTACTTTTAAACTGGTAAAAGATTAGAAACATCCTAACAATTTAAAATTCGAAAAACTCTTAAAATAAGTGAAATTTATACATTCCGTGTATGGATAGGGAAGAATTCCAATTTTCAATTGTGTAAGCATAAAATCCATTATGTAGATTTAATTAAATTCTGAAATTTTTACAAATCCTGATCAACTCTAAATTCTGACTTATGAAGACGAAATTCTCAAAATTATATTTCCGATTTACGATGTTATGTACAATTTTAACTAATGTCAAAAATTACACAAAATTTGTAGCACAAAGTACTGAAATTCTTAAAATTTGAAAGTCGGAAAAATTAATAAAAATTCTATATTTGTTGATAGAGTTGGTTTAAAACCTAAATTTGAAAGTTGAAAATAATTTTTCCCAACTTTCAAATTTTAAGAGTTTTAGAATTCTGAAGAATTTTAAAATCCAAAAAAAAAAAAAATATTTAGGCCTAATAGTTTGCATCGAAATATTTATATTAATAGCTGAATTTTATAGTTCAGTGCTTAAAGCATTGTGGCTGATTAGCAAAAGTACCAAATGTTTTCTTAGGGGAAGAAAATTGTTTTTAAATTCCCTGATCGCCTTAATCAGTAGTTCAAGAATTTCTGATGTAGATTACCTAGCGAATTGTATGGTTGTTGTGAATAAATATTTACACAGCGTATGGTAAATATTTATTCACAACAACGACACAAATTAAAAAAAAAAATAGAAAATGTTGATTGATAGAAGACTGTTGCAACTCTGCTTTAATTTTTTTTTATCTAAAGGCCCATTTACACGATTCATCATGGATGATTCATCCAAAGTAGGACAGGAATTATTATTAGGGCGTAACTTAAGTATTACACATACCAAAAGGGTTCAGATTTTTTTTAAACCTTTAAAATTAATTTTCTCTAGATTTTGTTCTTAATATTAAAACAACAAAGTTTAATTATAAAAATACCAGAGTGAAAATTCTAGTTCTAAAAAAATTTTTAAAATTGCAGTACTAAATTATTTAATCTGAAGAAATTTTGGAATTAAAAATTTAAGGCTTTTAGGTTGAAGATTAAAAGAAACAAATTAAAAATTACGCCAAAGATTGCGCTAGGTTTCGGGCACAAATAATTTAATTTTTCTGCACAGTCAGACTTATGGTAATTAGAGGTTTTACATTTCATGATGTAAACGAAATTTTTGTGCGATCTGCTATTTTTATTCAATTTGGATGGGTTTGTATTGAATATGTTTACAGAATGTTTGAATTTTCTATATTATAAACCTGTGATAAACTAATTTTTATCATTTATTTGAAAAATATTCCCTTACATTCAAAATTTTTTATTACACTGTCTGAATTGTGTTATCATTTTTTGGAAAATTTTCCCGCCTCATATATTTGTTGTCTGAATCTAAATACAATAATTTCCGAGAAACACGGACATTTTTAGATAGAAAATGACAACTGTTGGCGTCATTAAAAGTAAGCTTCACGGCTCTTTTATATTGTGTCCTGGTAGCGGCATATTTAAAGAATAAATGTGAACGATTAATGAAATGTGAACGATTAATTGAATAAATTCCAAAATTTAGCATCATGCTATTGAATTATAGAAAATAGCACGGGAAAGAAATACTGGCTCATTTCATTGTTAATACACTAATTATATGAGTTAAAAACATCCGCAGAAATAGGAAATTGGCCTAAAATTCTTAACGACCAATACATAAACCACAAATTGAACCATTCACATTATTGAACAATTTCCGATTTCTGGATATTTACCGGACGTTCACAACACACTCGTCCACCAATACAAAACAAAATTAAATCAAACAAATTTCAAGAACTTATTAAAACTTTACACGAAATGACGGATTTCTACATATACACATTTAATTATATTGTGATACGACGATTCATGAAAGTTAATGTAAACGGTAGTTATGCAATTTAAATTAAATATTTATTTGAAATTATGTCCCGATTGAAAAATACATCTTCATACTTAACAGAGAATGAGGAAAATCAATTTCTTTGAAGTAAAACGCTAAGGCGACTACATCAATCATTCAATGAATTATCATAGGATTTTACTTTGATAATTTGGGTGTGTGCGTTTTTTTCAAATAAATATCAAAAATTAGTACTAAAAAATATTTATCGCAGATTTCGGTTTTAAACTGCGCTAAATTTAAAATTTTAGAATTGTCCTGAAGCTTTTTGATCAAACACCAAAATTAATTTGTTATTTAAAGCTGGAAGCTTTCAAAATTAAAATTGCAAAAGTATTTTTGGGAATTTTCAAAATTTACGAACTTGTTTAAGATTTTTTCGTTTAGAACTGATTAACTTTGAAAATTTAGATACCACAAAATATTTTAGCTCGGGTTACCTTCCAAGCCATTTTCCGTTGCGCTTTAAAATATTTCACACTTTATTCTTTTGATTTGGAAGGGGAGTTAATGAATTTTGAGCCAGCTTTAGAAAGGAATTTTATAACTTCTTCGATTTTAAAGAGCTCAACTTTGTTCTTTTTAATCTTTGCACAGTTTACAGTTTCTAATTGTACCATCAAGATTTTAATACTTATGCGATCAAATCTAAAAATTAAGATTTATTATAATTGGAATTTTTATACCTAACAATTTTTAGAAGAAGTAGAAGATGTTTCTGACTTGATTAGAGGTTTTTGGGATTTTTTTTTACACTAGACGGTGGCAGAAAGAGCAATTTTGAGTGATTTTTTCCTGATTGTAAGCGGCCAAATAAATTTTTTGACATTGGATATTTTTGGCCAATTTTCAGAATTGATTTTTTTTAATATTTAATTATTATCGTGGACTTAATAGAGTCAAATTTTTTATGCTCGGCTGATACGAAAAATATGTGGATTCCATAAAATTTGAAAATTTTATTGAGCTTATTGAGCTTTCAAAAATTTAGATTTGGACCAAAATTATCTGAAATAATCGTTCTGGATAAATTTTTTTTCTAAATTTGACATTTCAGAAATAGAACCGATTTCAATTGTTCCAAAATTTATTAACATTGGTTTTTTTAGACACATACTTAAAAATTCAATTTTTTTTGTAGTTTAATAAAACGAATCAAAATTTCAGAATTTTGAGATTTTGATTAGAAATTATGCCTCAAGCTTTTACAAGCTTAGTAATCCATAAAATGTGGATTTTTGAAGAATTAAATTAATAGTTGATGCTTTCAACGTATAAAATTAAATTTTCTTTTAAATGAAAGCAGTCTGTAATTTTTATTTGTTGCCTTTCCAAATTAAAAAGTAAATTTAAAAATTTTAAAAAATTCTTGCAGAATATCTCAATTTTTAAAATTTTTTCACAGAGTTTTTGAGAACAGCTGAATTCCGCTCATTTATTTCGCCTATTATGAATCCAAACGAATTTCAGCTAAACTACTAACCAGTATATATGATCTTTGTGAATAGTTTAAAAGCTACCAATTTTTTCCAAGGTCACCAATCAAATTTTTGTTTCATAGGCCGTAAATACGACAAAACAAAATATAAATATTTGGCACAATTCCACGCATAATTGCATATACATACTTACATACATAATTATATAATTCAAACTTTCTCTGACATCACTATAAAGCTTCTTATCAATGTAGAAAAAGTCTATACACAGCGAACGTACCGCATAAAGAAACATTCGATACGACGACAGTAAAAGCAAAAAAAACAAAAAATTCGTGTAAAATTTGAATATTAGATCGATAGACATAGTTTTAGGTGATGTCATACTGTGAGTTCAATCAACGCGGCTGATCTACTTTACTTTATGTACATAAAACAATATATTATGTGTGGGGCTGGCCTCTAAGACGCCACTGTACAATTTCGTATATATAACATAATGCTTTATAAATTATTAAAATACATTGCTAATAGCCGATTTATTTGTTTGTATGTACACGGTGTAGTTTCTGTATACAAAATTGCGCCAGTGTAGTTAAAATCGCGATCTTTTACTTGTATAATATACAATGTATATGATCGCGCGCGGTTTTTTTTTTTTGTTAATTTTTTTTTGTAAGTAAAATATAAAAATTTGTACTCTCTCTGTGTACACATATACACATAATCGAATATTTTGTGTACTTGTACAATGTATACAGTTCGTTATATACCGAGAGTATAGTTAGTGTATTCAGCTATTTTGGTCTATACATAAATATTCTTATCAAATTTTAGTGATAATTTTTGTCAATTTAGTGATAATACAATATTCAAATTTGTGTGTCTTTATGTCCAGAACTGATGATTAGAAATGAATTTGTTGTACTTTTGGGCTTGTACATAGTACGTAAACTGTATATACGATTGCCTAAGTACTGTATTGGGAATCGCGATTCATTTACTTTTTTTGTTGTACTACGTCTTAGTATAAAATTAGCGAATAATTTAAATACAGCAAAAAAAAAAAAAAAAAAAAAAAATTCTTTGTAGCTTCGTAAAGAAGAAGTAGTAAAAAATCCATTAAAATATTTTTAAAATTTAAATTTTTATTCTATTTTTTGAAAACTACTACAATCGGACTCCGATCAAATTATATAACTTTTGGTTTTTGTGTTTTAGCGTAGAGAAGAGTATTTTCTAGAAATACTCGAAGATATATAAAAAAAAAATGATTTTTATCGTCTTCAAATTAATTGAATTGTTAATTTCGTGTATATCTTATATATTTGTCTTCTTAGTATGTGCACGAGTAGTTTATTTATTTATATTGGTGTATAGAGTCGCGCGAATATCATTATTTTGTAATATAACGTGCGGTTTTACACATGCACAAATGTCATAAAACCACATCTCTATAGACGAATAATTTTACTAACCGCGAATAGTTTGATTTGTTTCTTCAATCACCGCCTTAAAGCCTCCAAAATTGTAAATTAATGTTAAATAAGGCGAAAAGGCCTCCACAAATTTAACGATTTAAATTTTAATTTAATCCTTTATTTGTAGTTGGTTTGCCTTTATTGGATGTTACCCTTATAGTGATAAAGTTAGATTCGAAATTACGTACGACGATTTATGCGAAGGTCTATCTAACTAAATTCCGGAAGCAATTATAAGGTACATCTTAGAATCGAAAAAATTTTGAAGTGGAAAACATACTACGCTTTTCATTAAAAAGCAACATTTTTATTGAATACCACCAATTTTTTTATTTGTACATAGTTGGAAATGAATTATTGTGTGATTTAAAATATTTCAAAAGTCTTTAAAATTTTACTCCAAATATTTATAATTCTTTGATCCAACAAATTAAAAATATTCGGCAAAACTTATATTATATCAAATTCTATATGTATATATATATATATATATCAAATTCTGATAGTATCTGGCAAATTCTGAGATGATTTATCGAATTCTGCCAGTATTTAACAAATTTTGAGATGATATATCGAATTATAACAAGATGTTTCGAATTTCTACATGATGTAAATCATTCGGATATTAAGTTGAATTCTGGGACGACATCATGTGTCGAGTTTCGAAATATTTCTGACAGATACATTGAATTCTGATAGTTTTAAACTAGCGAATTCTGAGATGATATATCGAATTCTGACAGATGTATCGAATCCGATAGTATGTATCGAATTATAATGTCATATATTGAACTTTGACATTAAATTTCAAATTCTTACATGATATACATACCGAATTCGAAAGTGAAACATACAAATTTGAATATGATAAGTTCTGACAATATATAACGAATTCTGATATGGTATTTCAAATCCTTTCATAATTTATCGAACTCTGACGTGATGTAACGAACTTTGACATAATAAGTATAAAGAATTCTGACAGGATATATTAAATTCTGAGACGATTCTGACATGTATCAACGATATATCAAATTCTGACTGATACGTCGAATTCTTTCAATATATAGCAAATTCTGAGAAGATATATCAAATTCTGACATGATATTTCGAATTATTAGAACTCGGAAATGATGTGTTGAATTCTGTGATGGTATATCGAATTCTGACATGAATAAGATATGAAGAATTTGGAAATAATATGTCGAACTCCAAACTGCATGATTTCTGATAATATTCCGAATTCGGAAATACATCATCGATATATAAAATTTATTGAAATCTGATATGGTATATCGAATAATAACAAAAGCCATATATTATTTGTAATTATGAAACGAATAATTAACCAGAGATAATAAATCCAGCCTTCTAACTAATATCCTTGAACACTGCGATCTAATAAAACGGATTTAGTGAATTTTTCGAGTTCAGTCCTAGTATGTCCACCTCAGTTTTAGATAATTAGTTTTTTCTGCATGGAATATTTGAACGAGGTTAGCTAAATTGGATTTATTAAACCGCTATCTGTCTTGTGTATTAAAGAGATACACTCAGTTTTGAAATTATGGACGACGAGATTTATATGAAGATGTATACAACTAAATTCCAGCCCGACTAGCTGTCAGTGTCAATAATTACCATTGTTCAAAGTATTATGTTCTTTTAATAAATTTCCGATTTTTTTGAATTTCATGTCCACAACCCGTACTCACCACATTTGAATTAGTTGAAATGGTATTCTACATCATAATTAGTGTTTTTTGCTTTATGCTGGTCTGAATTTGGTTTGAAAGGTAGCTTAGCTTATTTTTAATTCAGCTGCAAAATTTTTTTCGAAGGCAGTGCTTTAAGCTACTAAAATTTAAATATTGCCGATATGTTCATCATATTGTTATGGTGCTGGTTTCAAAAACTTGAAACAAAATTGAAAATATAAGTTTGTATTCTCCCAAAGTCTGTAGTCGTAAAATCTGTTATGTTCATAACAACCCAATGCTGATTAGTCCCGACATAGATTAGTATTTCAATTGAAATAAAATTATTTGTGGAACCTATGTTTCGTTTTGAAATTTATAGTAAAGCTAAACAGAATCACGTCAGAGCAAACTACTGGACGAACTATGGATCGAACTTCGAACCTTTTTTTTCTCTACTTTATGTTTCCTAATGGAACAATCGAAAAAACACGTTTAAGTTAAGTCCAACGGCAAAAAAAATTGTGGAACCTAATATGAACCGATATGCTTTTAGCTGAAAAAAATATAATGAAAAATGAATTAAGAATATTTATTTTGTAATTATCTTTGATAATATTAGTACATCATAGGTTTTTTGGTTGAATTTTGCGAAATGCAAAACATTTGTGGAACTTAAGTCTCGTTTTATAATGAAATTGCTTATTAAGTATGTGACGTTTTGGTTTGTACAACTGTGGAGCATAAATCGTAAAATGAAATGGACGATTTGTTTTGGCAGAACTCTCGACATGATCCACCATGTTTCTTTGTTATTTTTAAACTCAAAACTCATCTTTGTCAAATGAAAGCTGTCAAGACGCAATAAGGAAATCTTTTCAAATAATGACAGTTACAGTATGGGATACTTTATCACGCCTCTTTCTCATTTCGTTACACTTGCGTTATATTGTATAATATTTCGATTCAATTTCTATCTTAAGCATAAGATTGTACTCAACAGACCTCAATATTTTCAGTAATGTCTTTCTTACAGCACCTGTTGCTAATTTCTTGATCTATCGTTTCGTATGTTGCTAGAAACGAACTGTAGCTATTGTAAAAGAGCACCAAACATAAGAAAACATTGTCGTTGGAGTTTTTTCCTTTGAATTTGTAACGGATTGGCAAGTTCAAAAGTTTACTGAAATTACAAACTTTTAAAATTTTTGAGGCCATTGACGCCTTCCGCCTTTTACGATTAGGAATTTGGAAAAGAATTTAAGAATTCAGATTCTGCTCCAGAACTTGGTACAATGTACGTATTCAGAAAATAAATTAAGAAAAGTTTAACATCTTGTAGTAAGGAACCATCAGTTTCCTAAAACCAAACAGAATGATTAGAAAATCAGATATTTTATTGATTTCCAGAATTATTAGTTAATTTCCCGGGATCCCGGGAAATTCAGGTTTTTGGCTCCCGGCTCTCGGGATTTTAAAATCTGTCGGGAAAGCAACCTAATCAAGAAATATTTATTCAGTTATGCAAATATTGGAAAATAATTATAGACTTGGAAACATGGTTGGTGTAAGACTGTAATAAATCTAGACAAGTAAAACCAATAATTAGGACAACAGATCATACAATTTGAATGGTAGACAAATTTGTGCAACTTTTATTCAGTTTTGGTTCATTATTTATTTGGCGAGAGCGGTTAGACGTTTAAATCAACTTTTAATAATAACGATTTACTCTGTTCCTTAGAAATGAGTGAAAAAGGCTAATTTTTTAAAATTGTGGAACTTAGAAATGGAACGAAATACAAACTGGTTGAAATGCTACTTGAAATAATTTTGGAAATTAAATCAGAACTTATTAATTGAACGCAATAATGTAAGACGTATATTAGGGCTTCACAAATGTATAACAAAGAAATTAGTCGAGTATAACTATTTGAAATAGGCTGTGGAACATATGTTCAACAACGCTCTATTTCCCGATTTTAATTTTGCAAATTTACTCGGTTTTAGATTTACGTTAAACTTTTATATTGTTTATTTGAATGATGATACTCTTAGTTAAAACGAGTGACTAAAATTTGACAATATTACTATAACCTCGAAAGATAAAACCATTAGTTATTAGTTCTAGGTTTAGTAACATATATACATATAAGGACTTGGAAAACAAGTATTACATTATTATTGTCGAACGTATATGTGTTTAAAAAGTTTCAAGAGAGCATCCGAAGAAACTTCAATCAACAGAAGAGTTAACGCAAAATTGTGGAGCCTATTCAATTCTTCAAATTTCATCTCGATTTAGTCATATTGATTTCTTTGCCCTTAAGCGACTTCTGGGCAACAATAATCTGAAATTTTAAATTGTGGAACATACAATGGCAGTCAAAAATAAGTTAACAAAGCATTTTTAATTAAAAAACTTGGGTTTAACGTCATAAATTCCATTTATTTGATTGACGAATATTTTGGTTTAATTCCGTGTATTAATTTAAATATAAAAAAAATAAAATTCATAGAAAAAATTTCATTGTAATACTTATAAAATTTGCCAAAATTCGAACTTCCGAAAGGTACCAGTCATAAATAAGTTAACATTCGGTTAATAACCACAGTGACCATAATTCTTAAAACACATTTTACTCAAATGTATTGGTAAATTAATTCCATATTTTCGACACTCTTCTGGAGTAATTTTATACCATTCATCGTCAAGGGTTTGGCGTAATTCACGTAAATTAGCTGGTGCTCTATCATTTACTCGTTTCTTCAACAAAGCCCATACATTTTTAATCTACGAAAGGTCAGATCTTTGCGGAGGCCATTCTGAAATATTGATATTGTGGTCCTTAAAGTATTTCAAAACCTTTTTGGCCTTGTGAATGGGGGCATTATCCTGTTGAAAAACAAAATCCTCCTCTATTATTCGTTGTCGTTATGCAATGGCAACATCTTTTAATATTGTCAAGTAAACATCGGCATTTACTTTTCCCTCGAGCACCTCTATTTTTCCTACTCTATATACTGACATACAGCCCCATACCATCAAACCTTTTCCTAGTGATTTCGTTGTAGGTTTTGAGCAAGTCTAAGAAAATTCTTCACCTTTTCTACGCCATACATTCATTCTACCGTGACTATATAACAAGCGTATCATGCTCTTGTCGGTTCATAATATTTTTTCCCAAAATTCAGATGGTTTTAGGATATGCTGGTTGCAAAAAATCATTCTCTTTTGATTCTTAGTTTTCTAACATCCGAGCTGTTCGTCCGCATAAGCCACTTTCGTAAATTTTACGCCTAATGGTGCTGTCAGATAGGAACGTTTTGCCTTCCAATGCTAATTTTGCCCTAATTTGAGATGCGGATATTAATCTGTTACCTTCACAAAGATGTTTAATTCGCTTATCTATCGTCTCGTTTGTTATTTTGGGTCGTCCTGGACGATGGCTAGATGAAATCTGACTTTTTTCTTATATATTTTCCAAATTTTGTATATGCAAACTTGGATTTTGGTAAACAATTGCCCAATTTCTCTATAAGTTTTGCCTTCTGACCTTAACTTGACTATAATACGTCGTTCTTCCCTAGTTAACTGAGAGGATTTGCCCATTTTAACTAAAATATGGTATAATATTTATTAAAATAGATATTAATTAAAATTTAATAAATTAAGCCGCAATTAACGTTAAAAAATACTTACTAATTATAAAAATAATTATTATTCAGCTAAATTTTAGTCCTAATGATTCAATTAGAGCGTTAAAATGAAACTAATAGATGTAGTAGGTTTTGTTAACTTATTTTTGATCGGCTCGTTTCGGAAACTGAGTCGAAAATACAAAACTAAAAATATTTTAACAAATAATTTTACACACACAAGTGTATAATATTTAGTTTGATGTAAGTAGTTAGAATAGAAATCACTGTGAAGCTAATTCCGGAAATTAATTATAAAAACCGTTTGTTAACTTATTTTTGACTGCCATTGTATGTTCACTCTTCGAAATTTTTCCACTCTTTCTTTCTCAGTTTAGATGAATAGTCTTAAAATCTTCTAATGATCTAACATCAACATTAATTTATAATATTATTTTCGTGCAAAGTTCACACGTTTTTGTCTAAATTGCCTATGTCTAATCTTATTCTGAGTTAAATGCAAAATTTAAATTTTCTTGAGTGTTTTTTTCAGTTTTTGAGTGGTTTTTACTTCTATCAGTTTTGAGTGATTTTTATCCTTTGCACTTGTATTCAAATAACAAAAAATATATTGAGTTATTTTCGCATTGAGTACATTCTGACACGTTTTGATTATTTAAATAGGAATTTTTTTTTGAGTATTTTTGAGAGATGAACAGCAGCAGCAGTAAATAATTCAAAGAGAATACATGTGTAGCAGTTTTTCACATTTTTCCACTACAGCAACAACTAAACAACTAAAAATTCGATTTGTAATTTTTAAATAATTTTGGCATTCGTACAAAAAGTAGAAAAAAAAAGCAAAAAAAAAAAATCACTTCAAGGAGATAATTTCGTTTTCTTAACAATGTGTTATATGAAATTTTGCAGAGAGCAACTTTTTGTTGTTGCTTTTAAACAATTTTCGAGTTTGTGATAATTAAAAAAAAAAATTTGCTGCGTGTAATCTGAAGTATGTGAATTTTTGCGCCCATTAGGCATTTACATACCGTGTATGTCACATTAGTCACGGTTTCGTGTGGAACCATTTTATTTTTTATGTCATACTTGCCATCTAATTTTTATGATAGCTAATCGTTTTTTTTTTTGTATTTCATATTAATGGCGTTGATATATAAATATATCAATGTAAATTCAAATGAGATGGTGATTTCAGCAGATTTCTTTGAAGTTACAAACACAAAACAAGTTTTTGGTTTGAGTGTAATAAAAAAAAAAAAAAAAAAACTAGTCGGAATTGGGGAATCACCAGATGTGTGACATTTTATAGTTTTAATGGATTTATTAATTTTGTAAACAATTTATTAATCTGGAACGCCGAGGTTTCACTCCCGCGCTACATAGAGCGTCCTTAAAACAGTTTCATATCAATTTAGGTCATTCAGTTTTGCAAAACAATCAATTTATGTGCTGCCATTACAATTTACAAAAATATTTTGTTGTAATCAAATTAGAATTTTATAAAAAGAACGTCTTATCAAGTTTGTCTTATTTATTTAAATAAAATACTATCAACCTTGAAAATTCTGGAATTTTTTATTAAATTAAATGGAAAACTTTTCTATGATTTATTAAAGCTTCTCGATTTCTTATTTATTTATTTATTTATTTTATATAGTTCTTAGTAAAATATATAATCTTAAGAACATTTTTCGTTTTAGTTTTTTTTTTTTTTTGTTATTTATCAACAAAACATAATATTATAAGAGTGTTTTACAAACATAGTTTGTTGTTGCTGGATTTAGTGAAGAATACAAATACAAAAAAAAAAAAAAAAAATTAAATTTGTATTAAATGTGAAAAGTGAAATTTTTTTCGAGAAAATAGTGTTTAAAAATAATTAGATTATCAAATAATTATTTTAAATAAATAAATAATTTTATTTAAAACAATAAAATCGCCATCGCCCGTCGCAACCATTAATTTCAATATAATGGATACATTTGGTTCGCCATGGCCATCGTCGCCACGAAATTTGGACGGCATATCGAACGATGCACTGCAAATGGATGCACTTGCTGAGTTGCACGATGGTGGTTTTGAACCACAAACACGTGCCCGATCAAATACATGGCCATTGCCGCGGCCCGACAACTATGTTGAACCAAATGATGATTCGGGTAGTACCAAGTGTAGTAATCCACAATTAGCAGCCGGTAAGTCGATATAATTTTTTTTTTTATTTATATAATTTTAGCCTAAGACTTAAATGTGTATATGTGCCTTGACATTTTTATCAGACTAACATTTTAGACATGTTATCAGTTCAGTGAACACACAAAATTTGTTGTATCTTTGTATTGATAATTATTTTACAACCGTACGAAAAATGAAATTTAACAAAAATCTTATCAAACTGGACTATTTTCGTACGTGTTTGATCGTAAAGTCTATATAAGACACATTGATTCCTTTTTTTTTTGTTTGTCATTTGCGAATTGGAAGACATGATGGCTAGTTTTTTATGAACACATTCTAAATACAAATATTCGATCACATTAAATTAAATTGAAGTATATATTGCTTAAAATTAATCACAGATTATGACTTGCATGCCGATTAGACAATCGGTTGATTATTTCTGTGTAAACGCCCTCAAAATATATAATGGAACCCACAAATAATAAACTAAAGCTTCTCTTATATCGTATTTGAAAGGTTCATTTTTAAAATTCGGAATTCTTGCAATTTAAAATTTGTTTTCAAAATTAAAGCCGAAATTTCATCTTAGGAATAGAATTATATGATATGATAAACCAAAATTAAACATTTATGCTCTACCTTCAGAATAATAAAAACGCCAAGGAAGCTCTCTTTATATTAACAGTGGGTCTTCGAGAAATAAAACAAAACTGTGTTCCTGAAAGGTCTAGGACAACACAGTTTCAACAGTAGGAAATGCGAGGTGGTACCCCAGTGAATATCTTTTGGAATCTCTAACTTTCAATGTTCAGTAAAATTCTCGATTTTAAGGTGGCAAACATTTTGATTGCAATTAAGATAAACGAATAATTATGAAATTCAGCAAGCTGTGCCAATCAATTCAATTTTCACACAACTTAGTCCCTAACGGAATATTCAGACAAAGCGGTTGGATGGGTCTCGTAATGGAGGTGTCCTGTAATTGACAGATTTTCTCCTTCGCTTTTCTGCTTCAAAAAACGTTCAGATCTCGAACTCTGTCCTTCGGAATCCTGTACAATAATTCAGTTTATGGTATACTTCTAATATGACTTAGGTTTTTTGCTATTCCCTTTTAGGCTAATTTTATTGTAATTCTGACACTAAGGTTGTTTGATGCATTCGTGACTGCTTCCTGTTGAATGTTTTTTTGGGGCAGTGAATGTAACTTTTGTAATTTTACATTTTTAGTTTCAGTTAAGAATCACTGGTTGAGATTTTTCAATATTTGCAGCTCTTCAGTACAATAGAATTTCAAAGAATATCAGAATAATCAGAATTTTAAAATTTAGTATAAGTTTGTCATATATCTGCCTTATACTGGGAGTTTTCCATTCCCAAAATCTAATGTTTTTGCTGTTTCTTCTTCAGTACTTCTTAACTAACTTCGCTCCCACCCCCTAATGTTTTATTTTCATCTTTTATTCTCAAAAATCTGCATTTAACCAGTCCAGTCGCCGTACCTGTCTCTTCCAAACGGATAAACATCTTTTCCACTTCATAGTTAGAGCCTCCCCCTCCGATGACTTTCACGACAATATTAAATAATTTAATCCTTAATCTTACTTTTCCTCTATGGAGCTTGCTTACTTTGAATGTTTCTTTATATAACTAACTGTTGTATCTACAAGAAACGAACTATTAGATTACCGATTTTTTTAATTTACTTGAATCTGTAATTTATGGTGAATTAGATCAGTTACTAATTTCATCGATTCTACTACAAATACTAAATACAACTTTTTAAAGGATTTCTAGACCTCCACATCTTTTCTAGATAGCCACCATAATTTAGATTTAAACTGTTAATTTTATAATTCGGCAATGTATTGTGAATTACAAAATCAAGGAATGTTGATGCTGAATCATAAAATCGAAAAAAATTGCGAATTTCTGAATTAATTTTTTAGGTTGGTCTGATTTCCAATTAAATTTGTGTGTTTAATTGGGAATCAGACCGACCTAAAATATTAATTTAGAAATTTACAATTTCCAAATTTTTAATTATTGATTTTGTAATTCAGAATAAATTGCTGAAGTAAAATTAGTTGGGTCAAACGACATTCAGCACGATACCAAGGAATTTAGTCAATAAATAATAATTCGAAAATTAGAATTTTCTAAACTATTTTTAGATCGGCGCGATTTCCTATTAAACAGACAAAACAGTAATTCTAAAAAATCTAAATTAAAAATTAAAATTTTATAATTCAGCAATTTATGCTGAATGTACCAAACCAATAAATAAAAATTTAGAAATTGGGAAGTTCTAAGAGCAATTTGAGCAATTTATGCTCAGCAAAATTTGCAAATTGGAAATTTTTTAATTAATTTTTAAGCTCCGTCTGATTCCCAATTAGCAGTCTGATTCCATAATTTATGCTGAATTACAAAATCAAGAATTAAAAAATGGCAAATTTTTGACTTGATCTAATTTTAAAATTTTAATTTTAGAATTCCGTAATCTACTGTGAATTACAAAATCAAAAATTAAACATTTTAAAATTGGGAATTTCTTAATTAATTTTTATGGTTCGTCCGATTCCCAATTAAACACACAAATTAGTAATTTTTAAAAATCTAAATTAAAAATTTTAATTTTATAATTCCGCAATTTATCCTGAATATACCAAACCAATAATTAAAAATTTGGAAGTTGGTAAGTTCTAAAGACAATTTGAGTAATTTATGCTGAACTACAAAATAAAAAAATTAAAATTTGGAAATTGGTAATTTTAAAGAGCAATTTCAGCAATTATGCTGAATTACATAATCAAGAAATGAAAAATTTGAAATTTGAAATTTTTAAATTAATTTACTATGTCGACTTGATCTAATTTTGAAATGTTAATTTTATAATTCCCGTAATCTATTGTGAATTACAAAATCAAAAATTAAACATTTTAAAATTGGGAATTTTTAAATTAATTTTTATGGTTCGTCCGATTCCTAATTAAACACTGAAATTATTAATTTTTAAAAATCTAAATTAAAAATTTTTATTTTATAATACAGCAATTTATGCTGAATAAATATGAATTTGGAAGTTGGGAAGTTCTAAGGGCAATTTGAGCAAATTATGCTGAACTATAAAATCAAAAATTAAAAATTCGGAAATTGGGCATTTTAAAGAGCAATTTCAGCAATTAGTTATGTTGAATTACAGAATTACGAACTGAATAATTGGAATTTGGGAATTTCTAAATTAATTTTTTATGTCGACTTGATCTAATTTTAAAATCTTAATTTTGTAATTCCGTAATCTACTGTGAATTACAAAATCGAAAATAAAACATTTTAAAATTGCGAGTTTCTTAATTAATTTTTTAGGTCCGTTTGATTCCCAATTATCCACACTAATTTGTAATTTAAAAAATCGAAATTAAAAATTTTAATTTTATAACTCAGCAATTTATGCTGAATGCACCAACCAAGAAATAAAAATTTTGGAAATTGGGGATGTTCTAAGGGAAATTCGAGCAATTGCTGAAATACAAATTCAAGAATTAAAAATTTATAAATAGGAAATTTTTAAGAGCAATTTCAGCAATGATGCTGAATTACAGAATCAAGAACTAAAAAATTGGAATTTGGGAATTCCTAAATTAATTTTTTATGTCGACTAGATCTAATTTTAAAATGTTAATTTTATAATTCTGTAATCTATTGTGAATTACAAAATCGAAAATTAAACATTTTAAAATTGGGAATTTTTTAATTAATTTTTTAGGTCCTTGTAATTCCCAATTAAACACAGAAATTATTAATTTTTAAAAATCTAAATTAAAAATTTTTATTTTATAATTCAGCAATTTATGGTGATTATACAAACCAATAAATAAAAATTTGAAAATTGGTGAAGTTCTAAGAAAAATTCGAGCAAATTATGCTGAACTACAAAATAAAAAATTAAGAATTTGGAAATTGGGCATTTTAAAGAGCAATTTCAGTAATTATGTTGAATTACAGAATCAAGAACTAAACAATTGGAATTTGGGAATTTCTAAATTAATTTTTTATGTCGACTTGATCTAAGTTTAAAATCTTAATTTTGTAATTCCGTAATCTACTGTGAATTACAAAATCGAAAATTAAACATTTTAAAATTGGGATTTTCTTAATTAATTTTTTAGGTCCGTCTGATTTCCAGTTAACCACACTAATTTGTAATTTTTAAAAATTTAAATTCAAATTTCAAAATTTTAATTTTATAATTTCGCAATTTATGCTGAATGCTCTGAAATTGGAATTAAAAATAGGAAATAGGAAATTTTTAAGAGCAATTTCGGCAATTATGTTGTATTTCAAAATCAAGAATTAAAAAATTGGAAATTTCAAATTTTTAAATTGTGTTAATGTTAATTTTATAATTCCGTACTCTATTGTGAATTTGCTCTATTGTGCTATTGTGACAAAATCAAATATTAAACATTTTAAAATTGGGAATTTTTTAATTAATTTTTTAAGTCCTTGTAATTCCCAATTAAACACACAAATATTAATTTTTAAAAATCTAAAAAATTATCTAAATAAAAATTTTTTATTTTATAATTCAGCTATTTATGCACACCAAACCAATAAATAAAAATTTGGAAATTGGGATGTTCTAAGGGAAATTTGAGCAAATTATGCTGAACTGCAAAATAAAAAATTAAGAATAGGGAAATTGGGCATTTTAAAGAGCAATTTCAGTAATTATGTTGAATTACAGAATCAAGAACTAAACAATTGGAATTTGGGAATTTCTAAATTAATTTTTTATGTCGACTTGATCTAATTTTAAAATCTTAATTTTGTAATTCCGTAATCTACTATGAATTACAAAATCGAAAATAAAACATTTTAAAATTTGGATTTTCTTAATTAATTTTTTAGGCCCGTTTGATTCCCAATTAACCACACTAATTAGTAATTTTTAAAAATGTGAATTAAAAATTTTAATTTTATAATTCCGAAATTTATGCTGAATGCACCAACCAAGAAATAAAAATTTTGGAAATTGGAATGTTTTAAGGGCAATTTGAGCAATTGCTGAAATACAAAATCATGAATTAAATATTTATAAATAGGAAATTTTAAAGAGCAATTTCAGCAATTATGCTGAATTTCAAAATCAAGAATTAAAAAATTCGACTTGATCTAATTTGAAAATGTTAATTTTATAATTCCGTAATCTCGCAAATTAAACATTTTAAAATTGGGAAAAGAGAAATTGAGTAATTCCCAATTAAACACACAAATTATTAATTTAAAAAAATCTAAATTAAAAATTTTGGTTTTATAATTTAGCAATTTATGCTGAATATACAAACCAATAAATAAAAATTTAGAAATAAGGAAGTTTTAAGGGCAATTTGAGCAATTTATACTGAACTACAAAATAAAAAATTAAAAATTTGGAAATTGGGCGTTTTAAAGAGCAATTTCAGCAATTATGCTGAATTGCAGAATCAGGAACTAAAAAATTGGAACTTGGGAATTCCTAAATTAATTTTTTATGTCGGCTTGATCTAATTTTTAAATGTTAATTTTATAATTCCGTAATCTATTGTGAATTACAAAATCAAAAATTAAACAATTTTAAATTGGGAGTTTTTTAATTAATTTTTTAGGTCCGTCGTCGTAAAAATTTATAAATAGGAAATTTTTAAGAGCAATTTCAGCAATTAAGCTCAATTTCAAAATCAAGAATTAAAAAATTGGAAATTTGAAATTTCTAGATTAATTTATTATGTCGACTTGATCTAATTGGAAAATGTTAATTTTATAATTCCGTAATCTATTGTGAATTACAAAATCAAAAATTAAACATTATAGAATTGGGAATTTTTTAATTAATTTTTTAAGTTTTTCTAATTCCAAATTAAACACACAAATTATTAGTTTTTAAAAATCTAAATTAATAATTTTTATTTTATAATTCAGCAATTTATGCTGAATTGGGAAGTTCTAAGGGCAATTTGAGTAATTTATACTGAACTACAAAATCAAAAATGAAAAATTTGGAAATTGGGTATTTTAAAGAGCTATTTCAGCAATTATGCTGAATTACAGAATTAAGAACTAAAAAATTGGAATTTCTAAATTAATTTTTGATGTCGGCTTGATCTAATTTTAAAATGTTAATTTTATTATTCCGTAATCTATCGGGAATTTTTTAATTAATTTTTTAGGTCCGTCTGATTTCCAGTTAAACTCATAAATTATTAATTTTTAAAAATCTAAACTAAAAATTTTATTTGCCGAAGAACTGAAAGAATGACCTCAAGAAACCCGCTAGCAAACCTGTAAGGTACAAAATCAACGAATTAATTTGTTCAGGTCAAAGGTTACATTAAATATTAATTAATTAAAATTACAAAAAAAAATTTTAATTTACATCATTCAACCATTACACTTCAATTAAAGTTCAATCGCAAATTATTTATTTAGTTGTTGTTGTACATAAAGTAATCAAGTTTTTTCGATTCTCTCTAAGACAACCGAGCACACAAAAAAAAATATGTTATTCGAGTAAGATCATAATTATTAAGAATAAAAAGAAGATTAATAAAATTATTATTTATTTATAGAAAGAAAAAAAAAATTAAAAAGTCACACCACCTTTTACTATAAAAGGAAAACAATCTTGCTACTTACTTAACTTTTATTTATACAATTTTCATCTCATCTCGTTGATGTCGTGAATTGCTTGCCATATTTACTTAAACTTGTTTTGAACTATACAATTGATAAATAAAATACTAGTTACTATGAAAAACAATATTGATAGTAATATAATTATGGTAAGTAGTTAAAACGGTTAATACGATTTACAGTGAGATGATTTTCATCTTAGTGTATGTAAACGTAGGTATGTTTGAATGTAGCACACATTGGAAATAAATATTTTTGTCGTAGATGGTAAATGAATGTGGTTTTCAATTATAGGAATGAAATTGTCGCCTCTGCTAAAATATGTAGCAAATATAACGTTTAACGTAACAAATATGGTTGATCTTTTGATAGGTGTTGAAGAAACGTTTTTTGAGAAGCTGAGTAAAATCTTCCACAATTTCCGAAAAATTTTTCTTTAATCTTCCATTCAGCCATATTAAGCCAAATGCTTTTTGATCAAGAGAGTCACCCGCTTCTTACATGAGGCGAACATCTGATGGAGCACAGCAGCTCTCGTTTTGCTGTCTTAGATGTTTGCCCCATGTATGATACAGTCGCTGCTAAAATAAGAATTGTTAATTTCAAGTTGATCACCAGTTGTTGAATAATTAAGACGACCGAGAGATTTTTTTATGTGATTTTAAACAAAAGGTTTATCAGGATGCATCAATCAGTCGCTTACGACAGGGAAAGCGCTTTGAAAATAAGGGTAAATGTTGATTTATCTCGGAAAATCGATGGCTGAAAAAAAAACGTTTCCTGAGTAATTTTGTTATGTTATTCCAAGGTCATCGAAAATAATTTAATTAGGGTTCAATTAGGAAAGAGCTAGCGGAGTCAAGTTGATTGTAACTACCACTGGAAATAATACTTAATTCTGACGAAAAGGTGGCTCGAATCGTTAACTTGCTCATATCAAAGATGAACAATTTTAGTTGGTCAATTCAATCCATTACATTAAAACGTAATTGTTAAAAATGAACGCTCAAACCATGAAACTAGTCAGCTGGATGCTCTACTCAATACTCTATCTGGAATTTCGTCAGATTCGGTAGCCTTATTCCGAGATGATCATCAGTAAGTCAGTATAGATCAACCACTATAACACACCTTCCTTTACCCTTTTTATAACTTAAGGTTAACCTAGGGTAATATGATTACGTTTTCTTTTTAAGATTGTTGAAATTCTTTTAAATTAGATATTCATCGATATTTCATTTGTCCTAATTGGTAGTCAAGACTTTACTTTTGGGTTTATTTGTAATCTTACTTAAACCGCATAGTAACCGAAGTTTAATTTTAGTTAATTTTTGACTAACTACCTAGTTATGAATTAACGAATTTTGGGCGTTACTTACAACTCCTGGAGCTAACGAGTGTCCTGGTGAATGCAAAGGTGAACTGAGTTGGGTTTTCTGTAATTGTATTGGTGAGCGACATAAATATGATCTGGTGGTGTGGAATAACTTTATTTAAACTAACATGTTTCACCAAAGCTAGTCACATACGGTTGTTTAACCATTACAAACCTACTGATTAATAACTGAGGTTAAAAATTACCTAAACAAACGTCATCAATTTCGATGGTTGGTTAAACATTAGAGAATAACAAAAAAAAAAAAAAACCAACTTCTAATTTAAAAATAAATAACTGAAGTTTTGTTACGGTTTAATGACTATAGTGTCGCAGATTTACTGGTACGATCAACAATTTAATCTTTTATGGTCGCTAAAAAATTGATAAAATGATATCATTGATTTACCTAAACTCGATAAACTGTATGTGTTATATTACGAAAACCTACAAAGCTGCCGCCTAATACCGCTAATCATAACTTTAATATACAAACATACAAATTAAAGCATAATAAATAATCACCCGACAAATCCGGCTCGAAATGTCTCACCATTTTACATTTATTAGAGACGCTAATAATAATTTACTGCACCTTCCGTACAGACTCAATAAATCATAATCTGACATAAAAATAGAAAGTAACCTTTCGAGTTTGTCGTTCATAGTTATTTTGATGATCACGGGCTAAACTATAATGTATGATATAATAAAACAGCACATACAAACCGAGCCCTGAAGCACCATACACCACAAATTTTAGTTTATTCAACTTCAAAATAAAATTTTTCAATCGAATTTGATATAAAAAAAAAAAAAAAGTTTTTTAGTTAATTTAAATTAATAATAGTTGTGATACGCACACACACACACACACAAACATTTACATTTATATGAGTTAATTTATTTCTAAAAATATTAAATTAAATATAGACGGTAGTGTACATTGTACTCGTCTATTCCATTCCATTTGTATGATTTAAAATTATTTTCGTGTTTAGCTGGCTGATAGTTCGGTTGGTATCTATACATGATAATTAATTTGACGATTTCATAATAATGGGAATTTTAGACACACACACACACACACGCACCGGCACATGGTGGCAAAAATTATTTTTTTTTTTAGTTTCGCGATAATAAACTATTATTAGAGATTTACTTGTAGTTACAAATAAATTTAATGGACACATTTTCGATTATAACTTGGTATATAAATAACGTTACTCAGTCGAGGGTTAAGTTTAAATATTTGATTATCATTTACTTTTATTTTAACTCATACCATTGTGTAATCAATCTGAGTTGAGTTTAGTGTTTATATATAAACTATATAAATTGTAATGTAGCAAGGTCGAATTACATACATGCGTAATCATGCGTCTCTGTTTTATTTTATTTTGTAGTTCGCTGTTTTAAGTGGTTTTGTCTGTATGTATAACGATTTGGCTTTTTTCCACGTTAGATACGAGTTGTTGGCTATAAAGTTGGCGAAAGTTTAGTGTGTCGAATTTTTGAAATATTGACGTAATTTTTGAAACTGTACACATTTGGGTTAGCTTCTTGTCTGTAAAATCATCTAAAATCATCTAAATAGGGTCGATGGGGGTCAAACTGGAAGGATTGTTAACATCTTTATTTTAACAATCCTTCCAGTTTGACCCTCATCGACCATATTTCAATAAAGGTCAATACAGGGCAATAAAGAAAGCTCGCATTCTTTAAGCGGTTGAGGATTTTGAATCCGGTGAGAACATTGCACTAGATAAGGCTGTTGAAATGAGCACAATTTTCTGTTGATGTAAATTCTGTAGATATGCAAATTTAGAGCGTTCCGAGTATCGAAAACTTGGAAATCCAACTAGCTCCACTAGCCTTATTCGCAGGGTCTGTTGAAATGCTCGATTGTCAATGCATCACTGATATCTTTGCAAACAGCGGAACAGTTGCTTTCCCTAGCTAATCTCCTGCGACTAGTAAACTCTTTTTCGCTTTCATTTCGGGCACATCGCTTTCTAAGTCGTGGGATTGGTGTTTCTAGACAGCAGTGAGGTTTCAGTCACATTTTCTTCAAATATATATTGGATGAAGAACAAAAACGATTCAGCCAGATTGAAAATGTACTTTCAATAGTTTTGGATGTGGCAATTTCCAGCTAGTATCTGACTAAAAGCTGTTGGTTTTTTTATTTTATGCCGGTCATAACATTAAACCATTTACCAAGTGAAAAGCATTTCAAGGTATGATCGAGTGGAAAATAAATTACACATCGAAAAGCAGTATATTGCGCAAAGGTCGGGAACTGCCACGTTTAATGATTTTTATATCAGGCAAACTGCGAAAGCAGCCCCAATCGTATCCAATCGTCGCTAATATGTGTATATCAGATATAGCAATGCTATCAGCTTTTCCAGATATTCGATAGTTTGCTGAGTTCTGGTTAAGGTCGAAGAATTGTTCACTTTACATCGCTATTCCATCCAGCTTAATGCAGCCAAATTATTATAGGATGGACATCAAAAAACTAAAAACTAAGTGCTAGGAGAGATGTGTTCCGTCCTTATATGTATGTAAGCTAATAGAAAATTTTAATTAAAAAAATTTTCCAATCTGGAAATCGATGGTTTTATAGGTGATTTAGGAGGGGGTGCTCTGTAAGTTCATAAAAAAATTTGAATTTAAAAATTCATCAATATGGGCCAAATATCTATCCAAGTGTACACATATTTTTATGGGTGGGCAGCAAATCTCGACGATAAGTGGGCTTAGGACAGGCTTTGTCCGTCCTTATATGTAAGTTCTTTCGAAATTTGATTTCAAACCAAAAAAACTTATCAATCTGAGCCAAATATCGTAACCAAGTGAACACAAATTCCTATAGGTAGTTGGAAATCCCTTCCAACCAAACAAGGCCACTTACGAAAATCTAGACGATAAGTGACTTAGTAGAGTTGTGTTTCATCCCTTTACAACAAACATACTTATAGGGACAGTCATAAGTCACTTACCGTCTAGTTTTTCTAGAGATTGTTATATTTTTTAGGTTAGAGGGAATCTCCGACTATCCATAAGAATATGTACCACAAGGGTACGATATTATGGCCGGATTGATTTTTTGAAATTGTAAGAAATCACGTAAAGATGGAACACTCCTATCCTGACAGGCCCGATTAATTAATTTTAGGACGAATTTAGATCAAATTTCACATGAATATTTACGATAAAATGTATAACTGAGCAGAACACATTGACTACTAAGGCTTAAAGTAGTTAATTACAAATTTTTATGTATAATTATACTTTTCTGTAATTTGTGTAGCTAGACTTGACGTGAAAACGATACTCCATTATTTCCAACCGAATCTTCAACGAGTTTGAATCTCGTGAAATTGTCCTGTCTAATTAGCGGAGGTCATTGATTTTCTGCTTCTTCTTCTTCTAATTTAAATTCCAGAAACTTTTGAAGCAACAGAAAATACATTTTTCACTAACGACATTTAAGCACATTAGTATAGGTATATCTCAATGAGCCGAAGTAATCAACAGAACTAAATTTTATGCCCCTCGCCCAAAAATAAAATTAATGACATCGATTAATCAGTTTTTTTTTTGTTAATGACTCTGGGGCCAAACAAATTCAGCGATATCAAATTCAACCCAGTATATTCTACAATCATACATTCTGGTTGCATCATGCAATAAATATTAAGCACGTCTATAGTATACATACATATATAAGCTAATCACACCTTCAAATATTGATATGAGTCACGCGGGCCCCCGCCATCTAATTTAAGAGTATTTTTTTCATAACAGAAAATTCACAAAAACAAAATGATTCAAAAACATTTCTAATGAAATGACGTAAAATCGTGCGAATAATTCCCAACGCATTAGCACGACAAAATCAAAATATTTACAAAATTATAAATAATTATTAATTTCTGAGAAGAGCTTTCGAATCGAATTCATAAGACACAGAACTGAACAAAAAAAAAAAAAAATTTCCATTCGCGAAATAATCAATACATTATACCAATTAATATTTGACATATTAAACTCCAATATTTTATTAGACTACATAATACTCTCGCAGCACACACACACATACACATCCACATATACATTTTTAATTCAATTAAAAAACATTTTTAAAGTGAAATTATTACGTCACCAAGGCAATTTGTAACATATATGAACGACATAATATAACCAAAATCGCGCGCGCGTTATGACATCATCGCGTATATTCAACGAACTTAGTTTATTTTGACGGATTTAAAAAAAAAAAAAAAAAAAAAATGTAAATAAAAACAATAATAAATACGCGATACATAAATATAAACAATGTAGTTTTTCGCGGGTCAACATTATTAAAAAAAAAAAAAAAAATTAAAATTCGCACACAAAACACACACACACCAAAATTAAAATTGTTGTAATGATTCATTCATAGTTTTTCATGTTCGCCGTTGTTGTAAATATATTATGTTTATGTATGTACACAAACCATATGTGAGTGGGAGACAGTATGGAATTTTTTTTTTATAGTTTAAAAAAAATTGTAAAAATAAAGAGGCCATACTATGACATGAATATTAATTTTTTTTTGTTGCTTAATTTATTACCTTTTGTAATGGTTATGTGACCAAATTCATTGTACTGTTTATATATAGATGTCCACGTGATCTTGAGTGGTGATTGAAATTGGGTCACAAATTGCTATGTGATATTTCATACACAAATTATTTTTCCATTGGGAATTCTAATTACATTCTAACTTATCGTTTAATTAACGTACCATAAATTAGCTAAATATGTTGCACGATGAACCGAATACAAAAAAAAAATTTGTTTAAAAGATGAGACACTAAACTTGACTGTGAAAAAAACTACTTGAAAAAAAAAACAAAAGTTGCTCAAAATGAGTTTGGTAAATTTTTTGGGTCAAATACTATCCAGTAGCTCAATTTATAAGTTTGGTGTGTAGTTATTGCAATTTGACTGTTAGAAAGTACTACTTGAAAGCTGAAATACTAAAATGAAATACAAAGCAAAAATTGCTCAAAATGATTTCGGTAAATTCGGTAAAAAAGCTACTTGCAACTTGAAACACTAAACTGAAATTGAACGCTTAAGTCTTTAAAAATGATTTCAGAAAATTTGCGATTACATACTACTGAGTAGCTCAGTTTATAAGTTATGGTATGTAGTTATTACAAAATGACTACTATGAAAGCTTCTTGAAAGTTGTAACACTAAAATGAAATAGAAAGCGAAAGTTGCTCAAAATAATTTCGGTATAATTTTCTGGTCAAATACTATCAAGTGGCTCAATTTATAAATTATGATAGTTATTACAATTTCACAGTTAAAAGGCTACTTAAAGTTAAGACACTAAAATGAAATAGAAAGCAAAAGTTGCTGAAAATTATTTCGGTATAATTTCTGGTCAAATAATATCCAGTAGCTCAGTTTATAAGTTTTGTATGTAGTTATTACAATTCGGTTGTTAAAAAAAAATCCTTGAAAGTTGAGACACTAAACTGAGAAAGAAAGCGAAAATTGCTCAACATGATTTCGGTTAAAATGAAATACAAAGCGAAAGTTGTAGAAAATGATTTCGGTAAAATTTCTGCTCAAATACTATCTAGTAACGGTATTTTTAGCAATTCGACTGTTAAAAAAAAGCTACTTGAAAGTTGAGATATTAAAATGAAATCAAATCGTTTAATTAACGTACCATAAATTTTCTCAATATATTGCACGATGAATCGAATACAAACAAAAATTGTTTAAAAGAAGAAACACTTAACTTGACTGTGAAAAAAACTACTTGAAACTTGAGAAACTAAAACGAAATAAAATTCAAAAGTTGCTCAAAATTATTTCGGTAAAATTTCTCATCAAATACTATCCAGTAGCTCGATTTATAAGTTTTGTATGTATGTACATATTTAGTAAAATTTAACTGTAAAAAGATCTGCTTTGAAAAAGCAAAAGTTGTTTAAAATGATTTCGGTAAATTTTCTAATCAAATCCTGTAAGTAGCTCAATTTATAAGCTACGGTGTATATTTTTATAATTTGACTGTAAAAAAAGCTACTTGAAAGTTGAGACATTAAAATGGAATAAAAAGCAAAAGTTGCTCAAAATGATTTCAGTTAATTTTTTGATCAAATACTTCTGGATAGTAGAAGCTTAATTTATAAGTTTGGTATGCAGTTATTACAATTTGACTGTTTGACTGTAAACTACTTGATTTCGGCAAATTCGGTGAAAAAGCTACTTGAAACTCAAGACACTAAACTGAAATAGAAAACCCAAATTGCTCAAAATGATTTCAGAAAACTTTCGATCAAATATTACTGAGTAGCATGGTGTGCAGTTAAAATAAAATAAAAGCGAAAGTTGCTCAAAATAATTTCGGTATAATTTTCTGGTCAAATACTATCAAGTTGCTCAATTTATAAATTATGATATGTAGTTATCACAATTTCACAGTTAAAAAGGCTACTTGAAAGTTGAGACACTAAACTGAAATAGAAAGTAAAAGTTGCTGAAAATTATTTCGGTCTAATTTCTGGTCAAATAATATCCAGTAGCTAAGTTTACAAGTTTTGTACGTAGTTATTACAATTTGATTGTTAAAAAAAAAAAATTTGAAAGTTGAGACACTAAACTGAGAAAGAAAGTGAAAGTTGCTCAACATGATTTCGGTTAAAATCAAATACAGAGCGAAAGTGGTTGAAAATGATTTCGGTAAAATTTCTGCTCAAATACTATTTAGTAACGGTATTTTTAGCAATTCGACTGTTAAAAAAATGCTACTTGAAAGTTGAGATATTAAAATGAAATCAAATCGTTTATTTAACGTACCATAAATTTTCTCAATATGTTGCACGATGAATCGAATACAAAAAAAAAATTGTTTAAAAGATGAGACACTTAACTTGACTGTGAAAAAACTACTTGAAACTTGAGAGACTAAAATGAAATAAAAATCAAAAGTTGCTCAAAATTATTTCGGTAAAATTTCTCGTCAAATACTACCCAGTAGTTCGATTTATAAGTTTTGTATGTTTGTACATAGTTAGTAAAATTTAACTGTAAAAAGATCTGCTTTGAAAAAGCAAAAGTTGTTTAAAATGATTTCGGTAAATTTTCTAATCAAATCCAGTAAGTAGCTCAATTTATAAGCTACGGTGTATATTTTTATAATTTGACTGTAAAAAAAGCTACTTGAAAGTTGAGACATTATAATGGAATAAAAAGCAAAAGTTGCTCAAAATGATTTCGGTAAATTTTTTGGTCAAATACTTCTTGATAGTAGAAGCTCAATTTATAAGTTTGGTATGCATTTATTGCAATTTGACTGTTAAAACTACTTGATTTCGGCAAATTTGGTTAAAAGCTACTTGAAACATGAGACACTAAACTGAAATAGGAAGCTAGAATTGCTCAAAATGATTTCAGGAAATTTTCGATCAAATACTACTGAGTAGCATGGTGTGCAGTTATTCAAATTTCACTGTTATAAAAGCTTCTTGAAAGTTGAGGCACCAAAATAAAATAAAAAGCAAAAGTTGCTCAAATAATTTCGGTATAATTTTCTGGTCAAATACTATCAAGTGGCTCAATTTATAAATTATGGTATGTAGTTATCACAATTTCACAGTTATAACAGCTACTTGAAAGTTGAGACACTGAAATGAAACAGAAAGCAAAAGTTTACTGAAAGTGATTTCGGTAAATTTTGTACCAGTAATCTATTCAGTACCTCAATTTATTAATTTTAGTACATTTTTTTATAATTTGAAGAAAACAGCTTCTTGAAAGTTGAGGCATTAAAATGAAACAGAAAGCGAAAGTTGCTGAAATGATTTCGGTAAAATTTCTGCTGAAATACTATCCAGTAACGGTTTCCTTCAGCAAATTGACTGTTTAAAAGAGCTATTTGAAAGATGAAACACGATAAAATTTCTGGTCAAATACTATCCATTAGCTCTTGTTTTGTATGCAGTTAGTACAATTTGACTGTAAAAAGGGCTGCTTTGAAAGTTTACATACTAATGTGAAATAGCAAGCAAAAGTTGCTCAAATTAATTTCAGTAAATTTTCTAATTAAGTACTATCCAGTAGCTCAATTTATAAGTTATTGTGTTTATTTTTATAATTTGATTGCAAAAAAAGCTACTTAAAAGCCGAGATATTAAAATGAATTAAAAACACAAAAGTTGCTCAAAATAATTTCGGTAAATTTTTCACTCAAATACTATCCAGAAGCTCAATTTATATGTATGGTAAGTAGGTTTTGTAATTTAACTTGAATTAATTTCACTTGAAACTTGAGACACTAAACTGAAATAGAAAGCTAAAGTTGCTCAAAATGATTTCATTAAAATTTCGATCAAATACTACTGAGTAGCTCAATTTATAAATTGGCTAGTTAAAAACAGAAGTGATCCAAGTAACATTTTTACAAAAACTGAGTTAAGTCACTTTTTGTAGTGCTTTTAGTAATCCAAATACTCTTGAGCACTGGGTGGTGCAGCACTATGGTATGTATTTATTTCAATTTGACTGTTATAAAGCTTCTTGAAAGTTGGGGCATTAAAATGAAATAGAAAGCGAAAGTTGCTCAAAATAATTTTCTGGTTAAATACTATCAAGTGGCTCAATTTATAAATTATGGTTTGCAGTTATCACAATTTGACAGTTATGAAAGCTACTTGAAGGTTGAAACTCTAAAATAGAATAGAAAATGATTTCGGTAAATTTTCTACCAGTATACTTTCCAGTACCTAATTTATTAATTATGGTATGGTTTATAATTTGAAGAAAAAAGCTTCTTGAAAGTTGGGGCGCTAAAATGGAATATAAAGCGAAAGTTGCTCAAAATGATTTCGATAAAATTTCTGCTGAAATACTCTCCAGTAACGGCTTTTCTAGCAATTCGACTGTTCAAAAATGCTTCTTGAAAGATGAAACAATAAAATGAAATAGAAAACAAAAGTTGCTGAAAATTATTTCGGTATAATTTCTGGTCAAATACTATCCATTAGCTCAATTTATATAGTTAGTACAATTTGTCTGTACCAAAGCTCCTTTAAAAGTTTATTTACTAACGTGAAATAGTAAGCAAAATTTGCTCAAAATGATGTCGGCAAACTTTTTGATCAAATACTATGCAGAAGCTCCATTTATAAGTTTGATATGTGGTTATGGCAATTTCACTGTCAAAAAGTAGTACTTGAAAGTTTGAGATACTAAAATTTAATAGAAAGCAAAATTTGATGGAAATGATTTCGGTAAGTTTTCTACCAGCAATACTATTCAGAAGCTCAATTTTTAAATTATGATTAATCAATTTTTGTAATTTAACTGTTCAGAAAAAAGCTACTTGAGTGTTGAGACACTAAAATGAAATAGAAAGCAAAAGTTGCTCTAAGTGATTTCGGTAAATTTTCCATTAAAATAATATCAATTTATAAATTTTGGTTTATATTAAAATAAGCTACTTGAAACTTGGCCACTAAACTAAAACAGAAAGCGGAAGTTGCTCAAAATGATTTCGCGGAATTTTTGGGTCAAATACTATCCCGTTGCTCAATTTATAAATTATGGTATATAATTATTATAATTTAACTATCACGTTCAAAATTAGTTCTTCAACAAAAACAGTTTGTTGCTCAATAAATTAAATTTAATTCTTAATTTCTCTGGTTACAAAAAATGTAATTAAGTCTTCGAACACTCTAGCTCAACATTTAATTTTTTTTGCTAATCCGCACTAACTTTCACTTAGTTTCAATATTATTGTTTTAATAAAATTTAACGAGTAGCTCAAATTTGCTCAATTCTTTAATTGTGTATCTCTCAAAATGTTAGTAAGTATTAATAGTATTGCATTAACATTTCTGAAATTTTTTAAGATGATTGACCTGTAATAGTTTCGGTTACGTCTCAAACTAAGTAAAACTGATGTTAACTACAACAAATCTACTTGGTCTTACAGGCATTTGTTCTAGAAAGATTTGTGCTAATCTCAGAGATTTAAACCAACTTCAAATCAAGATTCAGTCAAAAGCACAACCCGAGCATTTAAAAGTTTTACTTTTGATTTTACTTTTCTCTCGGGTTTTAAATTTCTAGACCTGCCCTGTTTTCACACTATTAACATACTGATGCGCATTGAAAAGTTAGGCGAGATTTTAAACCCGATATTAATAATTATTCACTTAAACTCTACATTGTGTCTTTGAACATGGTTTGTTAGGTTTCTTTGCTGAATTCTGAATTTTATTGAAGCTGTTCTTTTTGTTAATGGACATGTTTCGATCCATAGCTGTCATCTTACAAAATCATCTGCATTTCTCCATGATATGTTGTCTGCGATGGAAATAGTTACGTGCTGTTGTTTCTAACTTTGTGGCGGATTTAGATGGCTGCATAATTTATTATTTCCCATAGCTTCTAGGATTCGGCGGGCTCGATTAATAACTTGGGTTGAATAATCAGTTAGTTAAAAACGCTACTGCCGCAAGTATCGGTGGGTACCTATAGCAACTGCTGCTGTAGTAATGATGCTGTTCGATTTCTGTTACGATCGTTACAACAATTTTATCAAACTCGTATTTAATATTTTCGGAGCTATGCAAATTAGCTTCACCGTCCTCTGAAACTTTTGTATTGATATTCTCTGTATTGTGGTTCTAGAAATAACTTTGGAGCCTGGCTTAACATATTTTGGTCAATAACTCCCAGGTAAATCATTTTGGTAGTTTGAAATAAATTAGAAGTCAATTTTGCCCCGTGATGTTTCATTTGGTAACTGGTCAAATCTGCTTTCATCATAACATAACAAGACACCGATCGCTTTTCAACTATTCGTGCAGAAAAGGGATTGATTATTGAATTAATTGGTAATATACCGGGACTTTGTTACTTATACATAAAGTTTTATTTGTAGTTGAGTTCTGCACAGTAAAATGTATTTAAGACCGTTTTCGTGACCGTTTTTCAAATTTCAATTCGGATTCGGATTTTAATTCAAATTTCTATTATTAAGTGTGAAGTAATTATGTTTGAATTTCTGTACTACAAATAAAAATAAAAATTTTTAAGTATTGTAAGTTCTAAGTTTTTTACCACCAATATAATGTTAGGTTATGCTTTGACAGGTGGCGCCATGAGTTACTGATGTCGGTATTAATACAAATCAGAGCAGTCACCGTTGTCACTCTTTATTGAATTGATTTTGTTTAATTTTGTTCGAAAAATAAATCAAAATCAAAACAAATTAAACCAAAAAAATAATTATGATTTTGTTCGTAAGATGGCACCACTTCTACTTTAACTAAATGAGAGAACTTGTAATAATATGCGATATTAAACTCGAAAAGTGTATCTAGCCAAAGAGCTCGCTTATAATTTCAGTTTTTTTAAATCCCCTAATATTAAATTTCACCGCCACAAACTTGTGTCGGATAACTGCCCTCCTGCCGATTCTCTTACTAGAGCGATTTTCAACTCTATATGAGGTTGGAATTTAAGAGTACTTAACCCTCAGTTGATGGAAATCTTTAACACTACAGGAGCGGAAATATATGAATGGGAATACGGACGGTTAGGGTTTTATATATCTGGGGTGGGTTTTGAATGTAAACCACCCCTTTTACAGGTCGTAGAATGGTTTTTGGGAGTTATGATTTCCAGTTATGTACTATATTCACAATAACATTAAAATAAAACCAAAAAAGTATACAATTTAGGAAAGTTGCAACTCTCAAGTCTCAATTTGTAGGCCAAAATCCATACTCAATAATAAAAATCAAGAATTTATAATCTTAATTATTGATTTAGGCTTTAATTTTGAGCTGCTAAACTTCTGGAATTAATCTAATTTGCATAGCAGTAAACTTCCTAATCCATGCACGTGACAATTACCAGTTAATTTATCGTTTAATTAATTAATTTTTTTTTTTTTTTTTTTTGTAAAACGTTTACGTCCAATAATTTTCTAGAACTGGTTTCCAAATGACATCGCGCGCTTCTATTAAGTTTACATAGTAAGTAGTAATAAAAATACAAATGACAAGAAAATGCGCAGTTTGCTAATCTGTTCGAGTGAAATTTGTTAACCACTAGCGGGACATTACATATGTACGTATCACAATAAATTATAAAAATAAACCGCGCAATTTTAATGAGTTTTTTTTTATATATCCAATAGGCAATTAAATTTAATTACATTTTTATATGTCTCTTATGTGTTTGTATGTTTGTATGTACATAAGAAAATTACGCGCGCGATATTGCATTTTTAAACTATCAAATGAATGTATAATTGAGTGGAACTAATAAAATATAAAAAATAATCGAATGTGTATAATTACGATACGGATGATACGAGTATTTATTTTACCGCACAGCAGCAGAATCGCGCTCGTATACAATATTTTCATCTCAAGGTGTACGCGATCACACGCTCAGATAAGAAAGTTAATAACCTTGGTGACACTATACAATCGATTGAACATTTCCACATGCTACTCCGATTAATTTCTGGGAGTGTACACTTACATATATGTGTACCATCTACATATATGTACATATATTCCAAAAGACCTTCAGCTTTTATAAAAGTTATTTTAATCACATAACCTATTTTTATATGAACATTACAGTACTTGTACTCATCTAAATTAAAATTTCTGTTATCAGTACAATGTGTGATAACACCGCGTTCGAAAGTCAATTTGGGATTAGATAGTGAGAGTATGCAAAATTGTTTTTTGTTTTTTTTTTTTGTTCGAATATATTCGCGCTACACAATTAAACGTGATATTTTTGTGTGTCTATAACCGATCGATCGAGATAGTATAGGCATACAGTACAAGGTAAGCTGCGGCTGCGGCCCGCATAAGTCCAACTAAAAAAAAAAAAATATATTATCTCATTCGTTCGATTGATAAGCGCGCGCCGTGCGCTGTTATCATATCGTTAACTTTGTTTTTTATCCTAATAAGTCTGTTGTGTTGGGATTTTATTGAATTTTTGGGATTTGTTTAGCCCTATAAACACTGAACTGGTGTAACTATTATACTTCCGCGATAACATAGAATAGACAAATATTATCTTTGTTATATAAACGCGCATTATTATACGAGTATACAATAGAGAGGTGAACGAATTTATGTCAGATTATACTTTGCTCGAATATTGATTAAATTTAATGAGAATTTTTTTTTTTTTTTTAATTAATACGACAAATGAAAGGAAATTTTTTTGATTGATCGATCGTACCTGTAAGTGGTCACGATCGAAATAAGTATGATAAGTGTGGTGGTGGTCACAACGAAACTCGTTAAATAATTTATAGCTGATTGTAACAATAATTCGCACGTTTATTTATTTTAAACCACTAAAACTATTGTTTGTTTGTTTCTAACTCCGTAATCTTTTCTGGGGCTCAAGGCACTCCCAGCTCTTTCACAGTTAAAAATAACGGATTTTTCCAGACTTGCAACAAGACAGACCTGTGAATAAATAATCAAGCTAAACAGTATTACATTAAAAATTTCATTAAGTCTGTAATGAAGGACAGAAAGAATTATTAATTCTTATATACTTCAATTCCATAAATTTTAAATTTTAAACTTAATATAAACTTTCAAAATCTGAAAAGCTGTCGTTTTAAAAATTATCAATTTTTATTTCTAGAATGTCAATATTCCTAAATTTACCTTTTTTTTTCCTATTTATAAAATACAAAATACTCGACTGAAAAAAATAATCTAAAATTTTATTCGTATTATGATTGGCTGATGGAGTGGTCACGTGTTATCTGTTTTGTATTCTTGCAATTTTGTACATACAGTAAAACCTAGTTATAGCGAAATTGGCTAAACAAAAACTACGCAAACATATCGAGCAAATTTTGTCGGAGGTTGGTGAGCCTAGCGGACAGAAGGCCGAGCCCCTAATTAATTAAAATAAAATTTTAAAGGTCTATGCTAAGAATTTGTAAAAACGAAAATAATTTTTTAAATTCTGAAAATTTTCTACAATTTTTTTTATTTTAATTTTTAGTGTTTCCCGTTCCAAATGTTACGGTAAAAATTTAACTAATTCTAACTTTCTAATTTAATGGATATTTGGAGTGGTTATCAGTTGCCGATTTGTGATCCTCCGAAACCACTTCTTATTCATATTTGGTTCCCTCGATAATGAATCCAAATATCTCGATGAACGGTTGGAAGGTTGTCCAAGTAGCAATCACCTTGTCGTTGGTTTTGATGCTAATTCTGATCATTCAATATGGGAGAGTTCAGACATTAATCACCGAGGGACTTCTCTATTTAACTACAGAAGCTCCTTTGAGCTCTATGTCTTATAGCTAATTTAATTTTTAACTGGAATTAGGAGGTAATTTTTGGTCGGCTAAGGATGTTGAAATGCAAGCATATTTGCGTGCAAAGGGAATTTCGACTGTCTTTGAAAATTCTATGCTTATCATTAATCAAAAACTCGCAATAAACCTTTCTGGAGTACTGAACTAAAAAGGTAAAACGGAAATTAGGAAACTAAAAATTAAAGCCAAAAAATCTAAACTTTAGGCTGATTGGATGAACTTCTTAGTGACTCAAAAATTTTATAAAAGTAATTTAAGGCATGCTCACAGAACTTCGTGGATTCATTTTTGAGAGGAAATTAATAGTCTGTCGGCTATAGCGGACTTAATAAAACTTTAGCTAAAAATGATGTTTGTTTAATAATTTAATACTCTTCGCCTACCAAATGGACAGATCAGCTCATCAAACAGGAAAGGTTGATTAATTGCTTCTTTCTCTTCATTTCCCTAGTTTTGACTTTATCAATTCTGACTTAGGTGCTTCCAAATCGAATAACTTTTCTGTTGAAGCACCTGTCGACTTTCTACGTTGGAGTCGGTTCTCCTTTGCATCGCACAAGGCTAATTTTCCTTTCCGTCATTCCGACGTATTATTCTGTCTTCAATCTTTCTTAAGACTCTAGAAAGGCTCATTGACAGGTTTATTAGAGATTACTATTTATTGAATCTTTGCTTAAGTTTCGTATTGTTGGGGCGGAACTGGATGGTCTAAACATTTATATTAAAGTGGGCAAAGGTTGTACACAGGGTGGTGTTCTTTCTCTCTCGATTTAATTCAACAAGCCTTTTTTATAGTGGCTGCATGGTTTATTGAGAAGGGTTTACACGTCAACCCGTCTATGTCCAATCTAATTGACTTTACTAGGTGTAGAGATGTTAAAGTTCTATTACCTCTCATGCAAGGAATTTTTTTCAAAATTTCCTGAAATTATCACCTTGATTATGAAATTCAGAAAAATGCTACCATATTTTGCCAGTGTAGAAGAGCTTTTGGGAAGTCCTGACGCTTGAATCTAAAAATGTTCGTATCCTCTCATATGCTTTCATTGTTTTGTTACGGGAAAACTATTATAGTACTCGTTAATCTGTGTGGGTGCAACTGGAGCAATGAGGACTTGTCCAACAGCTGCCCTTGACAGAATACTGGGGCACTCACTACTGCACCTACACATTAAAAAAGTAGCCGGTTCAAGAGGTCTGAACCTAAAAATTACAGCCAAAATTAAATAAATAAAATTAAATTTTAAGGAGGAATTGATCCAACTATCGGATTTGATGGTAAGGATAATCGACTGTCGAAGGATTTTTTCTATTAGTTTGCCGGATAGGGCACTGGTAGAGAATATTATCTCCTCCCTCCCTCGCCATGCTTCTGTATGGTATAAGGATGGGTCAAAAACAGCCCGGGGTACCGGTGCACGGATAGTCGGGCCCGACCTAGAACTATACATATCACTGGGTAGCACCCCTACAGTTTTTCAGGCTTTTGCTATTGAGGTATTTGTGCTTCAATGTCTTAAAAAGAAATATAAGGAGACCGTGATCTACATAATCTCGGACAGCCAGGCAGCTCTGCTAGCTTTAGGAGCTTCAGCGTTCAACTCGAAATTGATCTGGAGCTGCTTCTGTAATTTATTAGAACTGGATAAAGCAAACAAATTCACCTTTTTGTGGTCTCCTGGCCACTCCACCATTAGAGTAAATGAGGCAGCAGACTGATGTGCAAAAATAGGAGCAAGCCTAAATTTCCTGGGTCCCAGTCCTAGTATTGCTTTTCCCAAAACCCACTTGGCAGATGATATAATGGACTGGGAGCAGAACTATAGGAAATTACTCTGGGAGTCCTCCATTCGTTACGAATTTGTTGCAATCCGGAACTCCTTAATGAAATCCAAGTTCTGTTGTGCACAGAACTGATCGCAATCCAGACGTTTCTGCTTTTTCAATTGTTCATAATCGAAAACCAGGCAATTTCCAAAACAATCAGAAATATATTGAGATATATTGACCATACTAATGACGTATGTACCAAAGAACGTACATCACGTTTCAAAACGAATTGCTTCCGCCGCAATATAGGAAACGACCATGAAGGAACCGCAATGCTGGGAATGTGGACCCTCATAATAGATTTCCCTGGAATTCCCTTACCAAAACCGCCAGCAATACGGACCCCGAATTAAAATAGACTCTCAAGTGCATGAAAATGCGTGAATAGATAATGGGACGGTAGAAGAAGAAGACGTGCTGCGATGTTTCTGAAACCTCTGTTTCTGAAGATGATGGTGAACCCCTTGACAAACCGTTCCACAATACAAAGTTCATTATGTCCCATCAAGCATCAAAACTGCCGGTGGAGACTTAAAAGGTATTTTTTGGATATTTGTGGACCACCATTACTTATACCTCGGTATAGAATTCTGGAAAACGTTTCAGATATTTCTATCTCTCACGACAATATTCACTCCTAATCCGTCAGAATTATTTACTACCATTCAAGATCACGATAGTAACGTCAATAGGCATATCTTAACCTTCGTTCAACAAGCTTTATTAGAAGAAACCTTCCATCATTTTCTGAACTTGGGCTTGGTAAAATCCATAACCTGTTTATTCAATTAACATCTCATGCGGAGTAACACCCATCAAACAGCGGTATTATACTGTTAGTCCACCAGTCCAAGCAGAGTTATACAAGGAGATTGATCGTAAGTTGGACCTGAGAGTGATTGAGGAGTCAACCACGACGACTTAGTGCGGCAAAGGTTAGGGATACGTATCCGCTGCCGATCATTGACGGGCCTGATTCATCTCCATTATTGGTATTAAGGATACAAAAAAGCGTTTATCGTTTCCTGTGAGGCCGCTTAGGTTGTACAATATACTCCAAGCAATGTGCAGACAAGCTTAAGGTGATCCCCAATGAGCGACAAGACCAAGTATTTGTATATTTGAATGTGCCATGTAACGATTAAATTGCTACAGTGACGCGCAAGGTGGCCACCCCTGATTGAAAGTAGAATCGGTTTGTTTTAATTGACAATGGTATGGAAAAGGGAAGTCGATGGAAGATTTTGCTACGGTGAGGTCCCATGCTTAGTTATTTAAATAAACAAACAATTCTGATAACGATGTGGGCAAATCATATCATCAAATACATTATATTTTTTGGTAGCCCCCTCGCCTACCATCGAATCGTTATAGTGGCGCCCAAATAGGGCGCAGTAATTTCATCAGCGCTATTTATTCCATCAAGAATGATGTTGATTTATATGGCATTCCCTGAACCTTCACTGTTACCATGGGGAGGGAATGTTACTTCACAAAATATTGGGTACGACTCTCAAATTCCTACACAATTCAATTCTAAGGAAAATCCTCAAGCCCAGGTAGCTGGTTCTATTGGAGAGCAAACACAACTAGTAGCTAAATTACGATTACAAACACCAGTTTATAAGTGCAACGTAAAGATTGATGGATTGCCTACCAGTATGGCTATGGAAAAATTTGTCATGCGAGTTGAGCATTTTGCGACCACACATGGTGTATCACTAGATCAACTTATCAATGATGTAAGTTTCCTACTTAGTGGACCTGCACTGGAACATTATTGGTTAACTATTCAGCACAATCCGGGATGTAATTGGCCTTGTCTCCGGAATTCATTTTTATACCGCTTCCAAGATCGAAAGCAAAAGCCTAAGGAACCCTTTATAAATTTTTACTACAATATTCTATCGATGGCTATGCCTATGAAAGTCCCATTAACTGAAAGCGACTTGTTGGAAACGCTAAAAAAAAATATGCGTCTGGCACACATTTAGCAGGCAGACCTACATATATTATCACTCGGCAATTTGGTTAGCATATGCATTTCCACAGAAGATACCTGGAAAAGAATCGGTTATATTCCTGAGTCCGCAATTAATGTAAAGCCTTACAACATTCACAAAGTATCTACCTCACAGATAAATCCAGTTCATTATCAAAATCCAACCTTATCTCATATTAATACAGAACAATCAATTATTCCCAATGATTTCGTTAGTTGTTCACTATATAAAATAAACCAAAATGCCATTGAATCTAATTTCGTTTCTTTCAATCACAAACAAGTGCCAATGGCAATTTTTGTGGTCCCTTCACTACAACAACCTTTATATTTAGGTTGCGATTTTTGGGAAACTTTTGGTATTGTACCCCAAATCATTTCGGAATTAAATCCAAATCCTGCTTCTCATACTGTAAATTCCAATTTGTCAAAACAGCATGACCTAACCGAAGACCAGCGGAGCCTACTCGAAAGTATAATTGAGCATTTACCAAACTTCGGAAAAATGGGACTAGGGCGGACTCGTTTGCTTAATCATCACATTGATGTAGGGGATGCTTCCCCTGTGAAGCAAAGATTTTATTCTGTGTCGCCGGCTGTCCAGAAACTAATATATGCCGAGGTTGACTGAATTACACCGCCTGGAGCTCCCTGAAATTCTATCCAAAGCGGGACTTACCATAAATGTTGAAAAATGTGTTTTTTTACTGAGAGAAATCGAGTACCTGGGTCATGTCGTTGGTGAGGGAGGATTGCGTCCTAACCGCGAGAAGGTAAGGGCCATAGCAGAGTTCCCCACGCCAAAAACTGTACGTCAGGTTCGACGATTTTTGGGTGTAACGGGATGGTATCGCCGGTTTATCCGAAATTACTCAGCTTTGTCTTCACCGCTGACTGATCTTTTAAAAAAAGGCCGAAAGTTCCTCTGGAATGAAGAAGCCCAACACTCTTTTGAAAATTTGAAATCAGCATTAGTCTCAACTTCTGTATTAGCCATGCCTGATTTCAACAAACGGTTCTTCATCCAATATGATGCTAGCTCAACGGGTGTTGGAGCTGTTTTATTTCAAAAAGATGAAGACTCGGAAGAGAGACCACTGGCATTTATGTTCCATAATTTGTCAGGTGCCCAAAGGAATTACAGTGTAACGGAGCTCGAGTGCCTCGCCGCATTGATGGCTATCGAGAAATTTAGGGCATATGTCGAGGGACTTCCATTCACTGTAATTACCGACCATGCAAGCTTATGTTGGCTAATGTCAACTAAAGACTTAACCGGACGTTTAGCTCGTTGGAGTTTAAAGCTCCAAGGCTTTAACTTTGATGTCGAGTATCGTAAAGGCTCGCAAAACTCTGTTCCGGATGCTTTGTCGCGAGTATACATGGATGCATTTTCACTTTCAGATCGACCTCTCAACATCGATTACGACTCTCCTGCCTTTCAGTCGGAGAATTACGTCAAGCTCATCCTCGCACTGGAAAGTAGCGCTGTGAAGAATAATATAAAATCTATAGATGGGAGAGTTTTTATTAATCTAAAGCCTCAATCAATAGTTCAACCCGATGCTGACGTTCATGGATCAGAATCCACACACTTACCAAAAACTTCTGCTCATTTAGGCATACTAAAAACAATAGATATTCTTAAGCGATACTTTTATTGGCCAGCTTTGTCTCTGGATGTCAAAAATTATATAAATTCTTGCGAAATTTGTAAAGCTAATAAGGCATTAAACTATTGTAATCGACCTCCTCTCGGAACACTGCCCATCACATCCATACCCTGGCAACGAATTTGTGTAGATTTCTTGGGACCGTATCCCCGAACCCGAAATGGTAATTCGTTTATTCTTATTGTTGTTGACCATTTATCCAAATTCATTTTAACCAAGGCTAGGTGGTAGTTGGTTTCCTCGAATCACAGGTCTTTTTAATGTTTGGAGTTCCGGAGATGGTAGTGACAGACAATGGTAAACAGTTTCATTCAAAATTAATGAAAGAATTATGCCAAAAATATAGTGTCCGACATTTATTCACTGCGAAATATGCACCACAAGCTAATGCATCTGAGCGAGTGAATCGCACGGTACTTGCCGCTCTACGCTCGTATATCGATCATGGCCAAAAGGTATGGGATATCAATCTGGCCGCTGTTACAAATGCTCTCCGAAACTCTATTCACGAGGCTACTGGGGTTTCACCTCATTTCGTGGTATTTGGTCAACATGACACGTTACATCAAACGTATCTCAAAGTTGCCCAGCACATGCAAAACGCAAATAAAAGGGCCCAATCTTTATACAATCTACGAAGTAAACTCCCAAAAGTTCGAGTAGGTCAAATCGTATTTTTTTAATCGTATTACAAGTTTTTTTTTTGCTCCCCAAGAACCATGTGAATTAGCTCCTGAGTGTATTTTTGACCTATCGAAAGAAGAGGATATGAATAAATCGCCTGGCATAAGACCCATCTCAAGGACAGGTCGTCCCCACGATTTGTAACGATTAAATCGCTACAATGACGCGCAAGGCGGCCACCCCTGATTTAAAGTAGAATCGGTTTGCTTCAATTGACGATGGTATGGAAAAGGGGAGTCGATGGAAGATTTTGAAACGGTGAGGTCCTATGCTTTGTTATTTAAATAAACAAACAATTCTGATAACTATGTGGGCAAATCATGGCATCAAATACGTTATATTTTTTGGTGGCCCCCTCGCCTACCATCGAATCGTTACAACCTCTTCATCACCTATGGTACTTTCGATGGCCATATTTTACTCCTCAGAAAAGCCAATTATTATATTCGATGGTAACTTGCGAGTCGATCCTGAAAAAGTGTCAGTTTTTAACGATTTTCTTGTACCAAACACCGTTAAAAAGTGACGGAGAATTCTTGGAATTACTGGATGGTACCGCCCGTTTATACCGCAGTATGCTGCAATCGCCTCTCGATGGTCCTCTAGAGCCCAGCAAGAGTTTGACGGGCTAAAATACGTACTATGTTCGGCGCCTGTATTGGTTTATCGGAATTTTAAAAGGTCATTTTGCATTCAATGGGATGCGTGGAATTGGAGAAGGGAGCGTCTAAAAAAAATTAGATCGTGCACATCAGAATTATTCAATTACGGAGCTGGAATGCTACGCAGCAATTCTCTCGAGTCTACATTGAAGGAAGTCACTTAACTATCAACACCGATCATGCATCACTAAATGTATTAAACTCTTTGAACCATTGGTGATTCACACGAAACTATGTAGAGCTTCATTGTTCACGATTGTTCTGACACCAATTAGGGCTGAACTGATCAATTCCGCACACAATACGCCATCTTCTGGTAATCCAGAAATTAAAAATAAGTTATATTTACTGCAATCTGCAACGATATTTCTCTTGGGCCAAGATGTCTTCGGATGTCCAAGACTATGTCATGCGATGTGCTGTCTGCAAAATCTGTAAAGCAGTAAACCACGTGACTCAACCCGTGATAATGATCGTAATTGTTAAAAAAACTTATTTAATTTAAAGAAAGGTTTTGGACTAAATATCCCAAAATAAAAGATTTTTAATTAGTTCGATCTATTTCACAGCACATGATAAACTGACTTACACCAATATTACGGCCGATCTGGCCCAAATTGGGGAAATTCAATTCAAGGCTTCTTTTGTCAAGCTTAATTGTCTACCAAATATTGCTTGTCGAGGTATTAATAGAGCAATGCCTTCGACCACCTGCAGTCTATTCTGTGTTTGCCTCAGTTGAAGTCCTTCATTCTTGGCCTCATTCGTGGCTTGAGGTGTATTGGGGCGTGGAATGTTTTTGATGCAACTTTGGATCATAGACAAATTATCATTAACTATAACTCTTTGATACCAGAAATCGATATGGCTCTTGCTGTGAACTTAGTGCTGGTTTTGGAACTTACTGTCTTTAATATGGTTTAAGACCGTTTTTTAGTTTGGGTTCACATTGAACTATTTTTCAGGTGGAATTAATTGTACTGAGACCTAGTGTCATTGAGGCTTTGAATTTCACTATTACTCAACCCATTGAATAATCCTTAGACAATTTACAAACTTGTCATGGAATGTAAACATTTCATTAACGTTCTTTATTTCAATAATAGAGTTACGGGCTTATGGATGCCAAGTCATTATGAATACTGAGTCGCATTGTCCATTACTCTGTCTTGCTTAATTACAAAGTGAAACACGAAGCTCAGGAAATCCCGAAAAAATTGTTCATTTCTCGGCCACCTCTTAGCAATCATCGATTGTTTCGAAATGGTCTCTGTTATTTAGTGGTTGGGCCACGACACGAACTAATCCAAAAATTAAAATCGAAAAGGAAACAATATATTCAACGCCAGTCTTGTTACTGTATCCGAGCAAAAAATGAAACCTTGACAAATAATTAAAATTTAATGAAATCAATGTTATTCCAATACTAGACTTGTTATGTTTGTCCTATATGGGAACCATAAGAACAACTTATTTTGAATATGAATTCTCCTAAGGCAAAGTCAAAATAGAAAAAAACCGGTATGGTTTTATAGTACCAACCTGCCAGAAGCGCCAGATTTTTATGGTTACCGTAGGTTTCAAATTAACCAAATGAATAGGGTCCATAGTCTCATAGTCGATTTCCGTTATATAATCAATCAAATTTTTTAATATGCAAATAAGGCTAGAATTCAAAGCTGACTGCTAAATTTAAAAATAGCTTGAGTTACAATGACATTGACAAAATATTTACTGTTGTATGTATAAGCGCGAAGTTATCTACCGTTTTATGATATTTTATGCTGCGCAATCAAATTTGAAATAATTTTCAAGGAAATCACACATCTACATAAATACATATACATACATCAATATTTCTCACTACAAACGTTTATAAACGTGTAACCTCAATAAATAACTTACATTAAAACCAGAAATAAATTTTGAAAAAAAAAAAAAACGAAAAACCCTGATATCGTTCATGACCTATCTTACCAACACAAACGTAAAAATTTTCTGTCTCTAGCTAGATCGATAGATTTTAGATGATAATCTTGAATTCATTTTTACTTTGTTTGTTTTATCTATACCGTTGATGTATACGCAATGAGTTCAACAAATAAACTTTAAATATTTTGATTCCAAATTTTATCTTAATTATGCATGCATTCATAATGAAATGTGCATTATTTGTTGTTTTTAAAATATCGGTGATTCTTAACTAATGTGTGACGGAACGTGTGGTTTTTCATTAAAATTTATTGACTTAATTTGTGTTTTTCGGATTGGCGAATTAATTGGTTGTTGGTATAAGCCGGGGTTAATAAATTGGCTTATTTGAATTGTCTACCGTTTTACATCGGATAAACTTGTAGAGGTAAAAGCTAGATATTTTAGTTTGAAGATTAGGAGGTAACCGACGAAAGAAATTATCTTGGATGCCATTTCAAAACTCCAGAATCCAAATTATATCCAGATCCGATGCAATACTTGAAAATAGCTTCATATTCCCTTTCGATTGCCGAGGTTTGATTTTTTTTTGTTCGAAAGCTCTGATGTAAATTAATGCGATTAAATTGAGTACTTCACATTTACGAATTGTAATTAAATGACAGAGGATGCAATTGGTTTGCTTCAGTCTAAGGAAGCCCTTTGCAGAGCTTAGAGATTATACTTTGAAGATTAGAATTTAAAATATGAGAGATATAATTGGTAGTTTCTCTATGTTTCAAAGCCTTTGAAATTTCGTTTTAATTTAATTGGAAAAGGAATTTAATTTATTAATGATCTTCCAGTTTGTCCAACATAGAGCAATTTTTTGTAAAGTAAAGTTTACTTTTCGCTTTAATCTATATTGGTCAAACTGAAAGATCATTTGTTCTGATATGTAGATATGAATAATCAATTTAATTCGCACACTAATGCAAAATTTTCTAAAGACAATTGTCGTACGCAAAATTTGAAGTTCCTTTGCCTTTTGAGCTTTTTAATATCCTCATCAGAAGAATATTCTTCGGACTTCAAAATCTAGTCTGTAGCTTTCCAATTTTAAATGTAATGATTTCGCTATAAAATTCGTAAATGATTCATCTGATGCAATACTTGACAATAGCTTCATATTCCCTTTCGATTGCTGAGGTTTGATTTTTTTTTGTTCGAAAGCTCTGATGTAAAATAATGCAATGCCTAATGGAATAATAATTGTGCCGATCCTTGAGTACTTTACATTTACGAATTGTAATTAAATGACAGAGGATGCAATTGGTTTGCTTCAGTCTTAGGAAGCCCTTTGCGGAGCTTAGAGATTATACTTTGAAGATTAGAATTTAAAATATGAGAGATATAATTGGTAGTTTCTCTATGTTTCAAAGCCTTTGAAATTTCATTTTAATTTAATTGGAAAAATAATTTAATTTATGAATGATCTTCCAGTTTGTCCAATATAGAGCAATTTTTTGTAAAGTAAAGTTTACTTTTCGCTTTAATCTATATAGGTCAAACTGGAAGATCGTTTGTTCACATATGTGTGTAGATATGAATAATCAATTTAATTCGCACACTAATGCAAAATTTTCTAAAGACAATTGTCGTACGCAAAATTTGAAGTTCCTTTGCCTTTTGAGCTTTTTAATATCCTCATCAGATGAATATTCTTCGGACTTCAAAATCTAGTCTGTAGCCTTCCAATTTTAGATGTAATGATTTCGCTATAAAATTCGTAAATGATTCATCTGATGCAATACTTGACAATAGCTTCATATTCCCTTTCGATTGCCGAGGTTTAATTATTTTTTGTTCGAAAGCTCTGATGTAAAATAATGCAATGCCTAATGGAATAATAATTGTGCCGATCCTTGAGTACTTTACATTTACGAATTGTAATTAAATGACAGAGGTTGCAATTGGTTTGCTTCAGTCTAAGGAAGCCCTTTGCAGAGCTTAGAGATTATACTTTGAAGATGAGAAATTAAAATATGAGAGATATAATTGCTAGTTTCTCTATATTCTAAAGCCTTTGAAATTTCGTTTTAATTTAATTGGAAAAGGAATTTAATTTATGAATGATCTTCCAGTTTGTCCAATTAGGAGCAATTTTTTTGTAAAGTAAAGTTTACTTTTCGCTTTAATCTATATTGGTCAAACTGGAAGATCATTTGTTTTGATATGTAGATATGAATAATCAATTTAATTCGCACACTAATGCAAAATTTTCTGAAGACAATTGTCGTACGCAAAATTTGAAGCTCCTTTGCCTTGAGCTTTTAAATATCCTCATCAGAAGAATATTCTTCGGACTTCAAAATCTAGTCCGCAGCCTTCCAATTTTAAATGTATTGATTTCGCTATAAAATTCGTCAATGATTCATCCGATGCGATACTTGAAAATAGCTTCATATTCCCTTTTGATTGCCGAGGTTTGATTTTTTTTTGTTCGAAAGCTCTGATGTAAAATAATGCAATGCCTAATGGAATAATAATTGTGCCGATCCTTGAGTACTTTACATTTACGAATTATAATTATATGACAGAGGATGCAATTCGTTTGCTTCAGTCTTAGGAAGCCCTTTGCGGAGCTTAGAGATTATACTTTGAAGATTAGAAATTAAAATACGAGAGATATAATTGGTAGTTTCTCTATGTTTCAAAGCCTTTGAAATTTCATTTTAATTTAATTGGAAAAGGAATTTAATTTATGAATGATCTTCCAGTTTGTCCAATATAGAGCAATTTTTTGTAAAGTAAAGTTTACTTTTCGCTTTAATCTATATTGGTCAAACTGGAAGATCGTTTGTTCACATATGTGTGTAGATATGAATAATCAATTTATTTCGCACACTAATGCAAAATTTTCTAAAGACAATTGTAGTACGCAAAATTTGAAGTTCCTTTGCCTTTTGAGCTTTTTAATATCCTCATCAGAAGAATATTCTTCGGACTTCAAAATCTAGTCTGCAGCCTTCCAATTTTAAATGTATTGATTTCGCTATAAAATTCGTCAATGATTCATCCGATGCAATACTTCAAAATAGCTTCATATTCCCTTTCGATTGCCGAGGTTTGATTTTTTTTGTTCGAAAGCTCTGATATAAATTAATGCAACACCTAATGGAATAATAATTGTGCCGATCCTTGCGGAGCTTAGAGATTATACTTTGAAGATATAATTGGTAGTTAGTCTATGTTTTAAAGCCTTTAAAATTTCGTTTTAATTTTTTTTTTAATTTGAAAGGAATTTAATTTACGAACGATCTTTCAGTTTGTCCAATATAGAGCAATTTTAGTAAAGTAAAGTTTACTATTCGCAAAGGAAGATCATTTGTTCAAATATGTAGGTATGAATAATCAATTTAATTCGCAATTTAAAATTTGAAATTCTTTTGCCTTGAGCTTTTTAATATCCTAATCAGAAGAATATTCTTCGGACTTCAAAATCTAGTCTGTAGCCTTCCAATTTTAAATGTATCCGTCTCTGTTTTCTTTATTGACTTTATGTTTTATTTTATACTTTTTAACCTCTCGAATGTCAAACTGTTTCCACCAGATAATTTGATTTGTGAAACTTATGATTTATGAATGGATACGAGGCGAATTGAACATTAAAATTTACACTGAATTTTTAATAAAAATATTTAATTCTTTGACCTTGTTGCATGGTTCACGAAAAATAACAATCGGAGGATTTGTCTGTGCTAATCCCGCTTCGTGCAAAAAATCGAAACAATCCGTCTATAAATGATTCAGTTGTTAGTCGGCCACGATCTCTAAATGTAGGGCCTTGGTACTTAGGCAGATAATGCAGCTTGGTACTTAGGCAGATAATGGAACGTTGGATCAAGCTCATTAGTAGTGAAGCCCAACAATGAAAATGATTGAGTTGATACTTCCAGACGTTTTTTTTTGGCTGCTTTAGATTTGGCTGTTACGATTATAGGATGAAGCATATTAAATGGCGCAATGGCCTTCTCGATGCGATGCCCAACTCGTAATAATCCATTACTGTCCATAAATGGATTCATTGATTTTAATAAACTGCTTGGTAACAAACAATCGGTCTTGTTGATCGCTTGGATAAGTTGATGTCAGCCGATACCCACTACACTTTAAGGAAATGAATTTTTTGATGTACATTAGTACACGTACTTTATCATAGCTGGCGTAGTTTTCTACCAATTGTTCCATCAAAGGTTTCGACATGTTTGTGCAGCTTACGTAAATGTATCTGCAGCCGGTTGCCACTGTAACCCCAACACCTTTATTTCGTTTAGATCTTCGGCGAGTGTCTTTGAAAGGGATGGATTCGTTTCAGCTGCTTTTATTTCCTTCATAAATTCTGGAGAGGTGGAATACCATTTTCTAAGGTTAAATTCAGTCGTATTCAGTCATCAGAGGCGCAAGTTGTCTTGCTAATTTGACTTCTCTCCAAACTCCATGATGTGGCAAGTATACATAGTCGTAACTACATTTCGGCGGCTCCACTTCTATTATATGCTCGAGTCGTTTGTACTTCTCCATAAAATCCACATAAGTCTTCTGGAATACTGTTATTTTTAAATGTCAATAAGTCTATTTTGGAGACCGATACCACATACGTGGATGTTTCAGCTATAAAATTACTACCATTTCTGCGTTTCAACCCCAAATTGTTCGTGAATGTTTCTGTCATAAAGAAGAGCTGGGATCCTAGTAATGCTCTACAAAAGTGGAACTGACCTTTTCTATCCTTCACCTTCACTGTGGCAGTATCCACCGATTGTGGAATCGATTTCCCGAGGGTATGTGGTGTCGTAGATGGCATCATCTGAGCACCTGTTCGTCGGGGATAGCCTTTCACTAAGTCCAATGCATTTGCTCTGTTCGTTAAGAAGTCATTTAATAGTTGGCAGTTTAACCCTTTCGTTCGCCCATCTATCTCGACTCCCGTAATCTAATTTTTGAAGTAATAAATATACTAACCAGGGTTCCCTGGTTTCAACTTCGATCCTAATCGCCTTTAGTCCTCTTTTCATCTGAGGTGTCCATTATTCGTCGAATATGTTGCGAGTTCGGATTGTTAATCGATGGTACGTCCATGAGACCCTTGATTTATGACTGGACAGTGTAACGCTTTCTATCATATCGGGCAATTAGCGTCCGAGATTGGCAGATGTTTCGAGAGGGAGGTTAGAAGCTTCATTTCTCAACAATCCTTTTAAATATTGCAACTTCTGGACCGGGTTTAAATGTGTATTGTCATGGATTGTGGATGAGAACAAGTCATAGAATGACTGCCATTGGTGTAGTTGCCGTAAAATGGTGCGATATTTAGCTTGGGCAGTTTAACTTCTATATTTGTGTTTCCTATGGCTCTCGTTTAGAGCCACATACACATTTCCAGCCACATTACTAGCCTTCCAAACTAACTTCCTCGAAGTCATTTTGATGCCTTTGATCGTCGAGCTTTAATGCATTGATGGATTGCTCAACGCTATGAATCAATAAGCAATTTGCTCAAGCAGGTGAAGATATTTAATTATCAGAAACGAATAAATCAAATTGAGCTTAACTACCCCACCAATTCCTTTGGTCGAATTTTTAATATTCTGGTTGAACTAAAAACTCGAAATTCTCGCCAGGTTCAATTCATGTTCCAATTTATCTTGAATATAAAATTCTCTGCTCATCTTAGATTAAACCCGTTAGACCTCTAGAAGTCTAGAGCAAGTTGTAAACTATTTATATGTAAAAATAATTCAAAGTCGTATCAAGTTTGTAGTTCGAATTCATATTAGTCCTTAGTCTATCTGCTTCAAATTTTAATTCCAAATTCTAACCCATTTCAAACTTTAAATAACATTTTCTTGACTCAATTCCAATCTACATAAATGTCAAATTTCCAATCTAGGACTGCAAATTCAAATCTCTGATCTCTGTAATCTAAATTAATTTTAAAAATGTTTGAATTCGTTAGAGAATTGGGCAAATGATTTGGGCAAATTTGAATTTGCCAGAGTTTGAACTTAAAAACTTGTAAGGGTTTTTAAAAGTTTAATGTCTTACAGGTTTTCGATTTAAAAACAATTGCTTGCTCTTCTACTAAAATCATTTCGATTATAAATTTGAAAGAAATAAGAAATTTTATTACGAAAACCTTGGATTGAGCAAACTTGAATTTGATTTGCAATTGGTTCGAATTTTATTTGAAGAAAATTTAATTGGATTTGGAAATGCTTAAGTTTCAATTCCCTTCTGTCAAAGTCATTTCAGTTTTCCAGTAAAAAAAAAAAAACAAACAAATTGGCTGTTCTTCAAACTCGACTTTATTTCAATTGGCAAATATCAAAATTTAAACTTCGGACTGCCTTTCTTTAGACATAAAACTCAATTATCTGTGATCCAAATGATTTTTAAGATATTCGAAATTTGTTTTGGGCTTATTTGAATATGATTTGCAATAGATTGAATTTTATTTGATGAAAGTTTAGTTGAATTTGAACTTAATAGTTTTAATTGCTTTCGCTGATTTTTTATAGTTCATACGGTGGTTTATCGGTTTTCAGGTCATTACCAAATGCTTGTCCTCATCAAACTAATTCAGTTTTCCAGAAAACATAGAAAGAAATGCAAATTTGAATGCATCCTGCATTTAGATTTTATATTTACACAAATCTTGCTCCATTTTCTTGTCTGCCTAACTCTAGATATCAAATTCAAATTCATTCATTCAAACGCTCGAATTTGAATTTGGTCGGAAAAAACAAAATCAAACTTGAATCAAACTCGAATCAAACTCGAATCAAACTCGAATCAAACTCGAATCAAACTCGAATCAAACTTGAATCAAACCTGCATTTATATTTTTAAATTCATATTTTGTAATTCAATTTGATTGGAATGTTCAGCAAATTTGAATTTAGACGATGTCCATTATAAGAAAAACGTAAGCATCACTGATTATTACAAAATTTACGACGCAATATTTTTTTTATACTCATAAATGTTTGAATAAAAAATTGACACTTCGCGAATCGCGCATATCGTTTAAAAAATTTAATATAATCATCTTCCACCAAATTCATTTCGGTTTTCCAGAAGAGAAAAAAAACCCGATATGAAAGTCGAATCAAACCTTGCTTTATATAATACTGTTTTGCATTAGTTTAGATTTATTTTTTAATCCCTAACAACATGTTTGGACTTTAAAAATTTGTATGCACTAAATTTTCAGTGGATACACCTGGATACCTTCATTTAGACATAAAACTCAATTATCTGTGATCCATTGAATGGTTTCTAAGACATTCAAATTTTGATTTGGGCTTATTTGAACATGGTTTGAAATAGGTTGAGTTTTATTTAATGAAAGTTTAATTGAATTTGAATTGAATAAACTTTCGCTGATTTTTTATAGTTCATACGGTGGTTTATCGGTTTTCAGGTCATCACCAAATGCTTGCCCTCTTATCAAACTAATTCCATTTAGATTTTATATTTACATAAATCTCGCTCAATTTTCTTGTCTGCCTAACTTTAGATATCAAATTCAAATCGCTGAGCTAATTTTGAATTCATCTTGAGCAATTTTGTTTTTGGTTTATGCCATGATAAATTTACAGGAAAAGAAAGTTTAAATGGGTTTAAACATGTTCGAGTTTGAACATAAAAGCTTATACTAGTGTGTTACAGGTTTTGTATGTACCCCCAATTGTTTGCCCTTCCGTCAAACTTATTTCATTTTTCTAGAAAAAAAAAAAACTAAATTCAATTTCGTTTCAAACTCGAATCAAACTTGCAGTTATATTTTTAAATATTATTTTACATTCTCATACAACGTACTTTAAATTTCAAATACCAGTCTCTAAGCTCCAAATTTTAATTGCAAATTTCAACCTGTCCAACTTTAAACATCAAATTCAATCCTCTGAGCTCCGTTTTCAAAACAATTTATAAAATATTCGAGTTAAATAACGATAACGAAATTGATTAGGAAACGCTCGAATTTGAATTTGGTCGGAAAAAACAAAATCAAACTCGAATCAAACTTGAATCAAACTTGAATCAAACCTGCATTTATATTTTTAAATTCATATTTTCTAATTCAATTTGATTGGAATGTGCAGCAAATTTTATATAAGCTGTAATCAAACCTATTCAAATTTGAATTTAGACTGAATGATTTATGACGCAATATTTTTTTTATACTCATACATGTGTGAATAAGAAATTGACACTTCCAGAAGAGAAAAAAAAACCGAAATGAAAGTCGAATCAAACCTGAATTTATAATATTAATACTGTTTTGCATTAGTTTAGATTTATTTTTCAATCTCTAACAACATGTTTGGACTTTAAAAATTTGGATGCACTAAATTTTAATTGGATAAACTTCTGGTAAACTTCAAATTTTCTTGCTTCTATTCCAATTTTCAAATGTCAAATTTCAAACTTTTGACTGCCTTCCTTTAGACATAAAACTCAATTATCTGTGATCCATTAAATGGTTTTTAAGACATTCGAATTTTGATTTGGGCTTAATTGAATATGGTTTGCAATAGGTTGAATTTTATTTGATGAAAGTTTAATTGAATTTGAACTTAATAAACTTTTGTCGATTTTTATAGTTCATACGGCGGTTAATCGGTTTTCTGAAATGCTTGCCCTTTTATCAAATTAATTCAGTTTTTCAGAAAACAAGAAAACAAATTCTAATTTGAATCAATCCTGCATTTAGATTTTATATTTAAATCTCTCTCAATTTTCTTGTCTGCCTAACTTTAAATATTAAATTCAAATCGCTGAGCTAATTTTGAATTCATCTTGAGCAATTTTGTTTTTGGTTTATAGCATAATAAATTTACAAGAAAAGGAAGTTTCAAAGCTTATATTAGTGTGTTACAGGTTTTGTATGTACCCCCAATTGTTTGCCCTTCCGTCAAACTTATTTCATTTTTCTAGAAAAAAAAACTAAATTCAATTTCGTTTCAAACTCGAATCAAACTTGCAGTTATATTTTTAACTATTATTTTACATTCTCATACAACTCTCCAAATTTTAATTGAAAATTTCAACCTATCCAACTTTCAACATCAAATTCAATCGTCTGAGCTCCGTTATCAAAACAATTTCTAAAATATTTGAGTTAAATAACGATAACGAAATCGATTAGGAAACGCTCGAATTTGAATTTGGTCGGAAAAAACAAAATCAAACTCGAATCAAACTTGAATCAAACTTGAATCAAACCTGAATTTATATTTTTAAATTCATATTTCCTAATTCAATTTACAGCAAATTTTGTATAAGCTGTAATCAAATCTATTCAAATTTGAATTTAGACAATTAGAACAAATAAAGTCATCTCCATTATCAGAAAAACGTAAGCATATCTGATTATTACAAAACTTACGACGAAATACATTTTCATTAAACCTAAATTTATAATACTAATACTGTTTTGCATTAGCTTAGATTTTATTTTTGAATCCCTAACAACATGTTTGGACTTTAAAACTTTGGATGCACTACATTTTAATTGGATAAACTTCAAATTTTCTTGCTTCTATTCCAATTTTCAAATGTCAAATTTTAAACTTTTGATAGTTTAACTTTAGGTATTAAATTTACTTGATCTTACATGTTTTCAGCTTATACCTTATTATTTCCTCTTCTATCAAACTCATTTAAGTTTTCCAGTAAAAATAAAAAAGTTCGCTATTCTTCAAACCTAACTTTATTCCAATCTGTAAATATCAAATTTAAAACTTTCAGACATCAAATTCACTTATCTGAGAGCTATTGATTTCAAAATGATTTCTAATACATTCGAATTTGGATCGAGATAACAAATTTCATTAAGAAATCCTAATTGAATTTGGTTGAATTTGAACTTAATAATCGACTTTCGATCAAGCGGTGGTTTATGGGATTTCAGATCATCATGCTTGCCATCTTATCAAACTCATTCAGTTTTCCAAAAAACAACAGCGTTTAGATTTTATATTAGAATCTTTCTCAAATTTTTTGGTTTGTATTCCAATTTACACGCAACAATTTTCAAACTATGTGTGTACTTGTCTAACCCTATTAGATATCAAATTCAAACCTCTGAGCTAATTTTCAATTTAATTTAAAAAATTTTATTTTTGGTTTACAGCATGATTCGAGTTGGGACATTAAAGGTTATACTAGTGTTTTACAGGTTTCCCGTGTACCACCAATTGTTTGGCCTTCCACCAGAAAAAAAAAAAAGAAAAATTCAATTTCATTTCAAACTCGAATCAAACTTACAGATATATTTTTAAATATTATTTTACGTTCTCATGTAACGTGCCTTTTAAATTTAAAATACTAGTCTCTATAAGCTCGACCTGTCCTAACTCTAGATATCACACTCAATTCTCTGAGCTCCGTTTTCAAAATATGTAATTTCTAAAATATTTGAGTTGCATAACGATAACGAAATTGATTACTAAATGGACTAAATTGAATTTGATTTGAAGAACATTTGAAACCCTACATATCGCTTAAAAACAAATCAAACTCGAATCAAACTTCTATCAAACCTGCGTTTATATTTTTAAATATATATTTTGTAATTCAATTTGATTGGAACCTATTCACATTTGAATTTAGACGATGTCCATTATAAGAGAAACGTTAAGCATCACTGATTATTACAAAATTTACGACGTAATACTTTTTTTTTTGTACTCATAAATGTGTGAATACGAAATTGACGCTTCGCGCATCGCGCATATCGTTTAAAATTCAATGTACACAGGATATGTAAATTAAATATTTTTTTAGTTTTTAAATTCATTGCATGTAGATTAATCGCGGTTACAGTTTTGTTGTGTGTCTGTGTGTGTGTGTGTAGGGAAGGGAAGGGAAGGGATTAAATTAAAATCGAAATCGATCGTCACGTTTTTTTTTCGATGAAAATATTTTGTTTCACATGAAAAACGTGCGTCCTAATGAATTATTAATTGATTACTAAAATTATTTTGATTTTAATATTTTGTATTGTTTTGTTATTTTCTCTCTTTATATATATAGGTGTTGGTCCACAAGCGCCGCCATCGGTTGGTGGTTCATCGAAAAAAAATTCATCGCGTCGTAATGCATGGGGTAATTTATCGTATGCCGATCTAATAACACAAGCAATAAATTCAGCATCCGACAATAGATTAACGTTAAGCCAAATTTATGAGTGGATGGTCCAAAATGTTCCTTATTTTAAAGATAAAGGTGATTCAAATAGCAGTGCTGGTTGGAAGGTAAGCTACTTAATTGTTTTATTTATAAAAAATTTAGCATTGAACTCAAAACTTTATTTCCTCAATAGACGACGACGCGATCGATATGTAAATATTTAGTTTTATATAAAAATCGCATACAAGTAAATAATTGTCATTCATTAAAAATTTTTTTTTTGTTTTTGTTTTGTTAATTAAATCAAGTTCTAGACTGCATACACTAATAAATGGAAATTACAATAGTTTATCAAATAGTTAGGAAATACAATGTAGTGTGAGGTTGGGTTTATAATAATTAGTGTTTAGTTGTTTAGAAAATAATAATTTATTATTTACATACATATGTACGTACGTAAAGCTGTCGAATCATTTATCATTTTTATTGTTTTGAGGTGTGTTTGCATTTGAATGCACATTTTTGTAGATTTTAGACACTTACATATATACTTGCTTAGTTTATACGAACATCTATACGGACTAGTGTAGAAGCAAGGCTAGGTAGTTATTTCATTTGTCAAACGACTTTTTATATTATTAACGGAAATATGTCTGTATTACGTTATGTTAAATTCATAATTTCTTGTTTGTAATTACACACACACACACACACACACACACACACACACACACACACACACACACACACACACACACACACACACACACCAAATAATTGATTTTTAATTAAAGTTCGTATACCTGAAGGGGTTCAAAATGTAGCGAATCAACCCAAACTGTGATATTATTCTGACGGATTTTAAATCTGACTTCCTTGTTTAGTAGTAATTCTACTAGGAACTTCAAATCGATTAAGCGGGCGATGATATGGCGGCGGAAACTGTTTCATTTGGTTCCTGGTCTATGTACACTATAAAATCGATTTCTAAATTCTCAGCTACTGTCCGAAATTTTTAATTTTTAGAATTCCGTAATTTTAAAATTTAGGAATACTTTTAAATCTTTAAATTACGAATTTTGAAGTTTCGATGAGTTTTCGAAAGCTTTGCATAACCTAATTGGGCGCTTTGAAATAGCTGAAGAATATTATTCACTGCTTACCGGTAATACAATTTTTTTAACCGGTAATTTAAAATTAATCAAAATTTTGCTTAACTCCTTATTAAATGCAGAGATTTACAAATTTTACGTCGTAGACCAACACCGATGTAGAAGGTAAATTCTCAATAATTTTGAAATAATCTCAAAAATATCTAAATTTTACCAAGCTAAAGGAACTCACTAAAACTTGAATAACCTAATTTAGAATAATCAAAAAAATTTCAAATATTCTCGCAGCATCTTCAAAAAATCTGAAAATCTGAAAAAATCTTGGCGCTGCATTTGTGTTGCTTCTACTAATTTCGATAGTGTTTAATGATCTCAACTTTAATAGGAACAGATTAATTTCCAAAGTTTGTTACGTTTTCAGAAGCAACCAAAATTTCGCCTAAATAGGAGAAAACCAATTTCAATTCTTAAGCCAAACTTAACGAAAATAAATTCATTCAAACTAAATATGATTGGGTGTCGATTAGGTAACATTCAAGCATTTAAAGCCCGATAGTCTTCACAGAGCTGCTTTGTACACCAACAGATATTCAGATTATTAGTAGTTTGGCGGAAATACCAATTTTACAAAATCTAATCTTCGTGGTCGAGCGCTTAGCTAACCTTTCGATTTTTATTGGTTTGTCCTTGATGGTTAGTAGAGTACCAATTTTTGAATAATATCTGCGAATTTGGTTAATTGGTCAACAGATGGTGTTCTTGAATAATCAAACGGCATTGGTCCCAATAATTAGCATATTGACACTAATGTAAAATCGCAAGTGTCGTCATAAATTGTGATCCACTTTGAGAAATGTGATCGCCCATTTTCTGACTTGACTAACATTTGCTAACTGATTTCAATAATGCAAAATTTAAAAGAACAAACACCCAATTGCAATATGCAATTACCCTCAAGAGAAATCGGTACATTTGATCTTCAACCTTCAACACCATCTCTGCCATAGTAGCACATAATTATTCTGGACGACTGGATAATTTCATTTTTTTTTTTTTTAATTAAAATTAAATCTGAAGAAAAATAAATGGAGCGGCAATAAATATGGCGATTCAACAAATCTTCTGAGTTAAGACCAGCCTTTGGAAATAACTATATTTTTAAATCCTAGGCATGGTACATGCCAAGTCTCTTTTCTTTCTCTTCTGCAACTGAATATGTCCCAGCCCCATGTTTTTTTATAATTTTGCCAATAATATAAGTAGGAGACAATTTAGCAGAAAATTGTTTGGATTTATTAATTGGTGAATGGGTTTTAACGAACACATTTTGGCCGGGAAAAAACAGTATCGGTCTCGAGCGTAAATTATAAGTACGAGAGTATGTGTTAAAAGCTTTTCTTAAATTATTTTTTCTTAAGTTTCAGCCTCATTTTCACTTAGACAGTTTGCACACACGTTTGGTTATTGTAGTGGCTTGACAGGTATCTTTTCTCTAATACATTTATAATTTGTATTTTAAAGGCCAGAGAATCAAGGTCTATATTCCCTACACTAAAAGTCTGATACAATTGCAGTTCGTCCACAGTATCATAGTATATCCTGGAAAGAGTACCACATTGTCCTTACCGGACGGAAATTAAAGGCTCCATATTGCTGCTCCTAGCATGATCAGTGATTACAGTAAATCTGTATGCCCCAACATACTGCCGAAATTTGTTTATAGATAGGACCACAGCTAAGCACTCAAGTTCAGTCACTGTGTAGTTCTTTTGTGCTGAATTGAGCTTTTGAGAAAAGACTCATATAGACCGCTCAGCTGAGCCTTTATATTTTTGAAATAGAACACCGCCAAGTCCTTCCGTACTCGCATCACAACGAATAAAGAATTTCTTAGAGTAATCTGGATTTGTAAGTACATGAGCGATGGACAACATACTTTTCAATCTTTCAAAAGCCATCTACGCTTTACTGTTCCATATGAATTTTGTATTTTTTTTTTTTTTTGAAAATATCTGAAATTTGTGACGATGCTTGGGCGTAATTGGGAATAAATCTTCGATAATAGCCCGCCGTTTCAAGGAAGCGTCGTATCTGTTTTATTGACTTTGGAGTTGGGAAATTTATAATTGCTTCAAGTTTTGCAGGGTCATGCAGAAGAAGCTTTTTTTCACGTTGATTATTAAACCAGAATTAGAAATGTGACTTGAAACTTCAGAGAGTAGCAAAAGATGTTCCTCAAAATTAGGTTACACAACTTAAAGGTCACTCAAATACAAAAAGACCTGATCGTGCAGTTCTGTTGGAATGACTTTGTGCATTAAGCGACATATTGCTTGAGCAGCGTTACAGAGACCGAACGGCATCACTCTAAATCGCTAGAGTCGCCGAGATCTCTTCCAACGGAACTTGCTAAAAGGCGTCTTTCAAATCAAGGGCCGATATGTATCTGGTACCCTTGAGGCGCGAAAGTAGTTGTTGCGATGCGATGCAGACTGTGTGTTTCTGAGAAACAATGGCCGAGAATTTAATATTCTATCAATTTGCACAATCAACGTATAAAATTCCTCCTAAGTATAATCCGTTCCGTTAGTTATTCGTTTGAAATGAGTCTTAAAGGACTGGACCGCGGACTCCCATAAACCGCCGAAATTAGGGGCACGTGGAGGTATGAGCTCCCATTGTATTCCCTCTGAGCAACAAAAATTAACTAACGTTTCGTCTTGTAATTGTTTATTAAATTCTAGCAAGCGTTTTCTCAATTCATTGTCAGCACCAACGAATGTCTTGGCATTGTCTGAATAAATTGATTTGATTTTTCCTCTTCGTGAGATGAATCGCTTCAGACATGAAATAAAGGATTCCGAGGTCAAATCACTCACGATGTCCAGGTGTATAGCCTTGGTTGCGAAACAAACAAAGGCTGCAACAAGCACCTTTGAAGCGTTGGATTTCCTGGACTTATTTTTAATCAAGAACGGGCCGCAGAAGTCCACTCCGGTTACATTGAACGGCCTGGATGGTGTGATCCTCTCTGGAGGTAGATCACCCATAATTTGTTCCAGCTGGACCGGTTTAGCCTTAGCACATACCATGCAATTTCGAACTACTTGTTTGGATATTGATTTCCCATTAATGGGCCAATATTTCTGTCTTACCAATGATAAAAAAAGTTGTGGTCCAGCGTGCAAATTTTGTTCATGTTCATGTCTAAACAATATTCTTGTGAAATTTGATTTTGATGGTAACAGTATCTGATGTTTAACGTCATATGCTAAATTTGATTTAGACAATCGACCACCAACCCTGATCAATGAATGTGAATCCAGGCATGGATTCAGTTGTTTTAATGCACTGCTGTTAGATAGCGAATTTCCTTGTCTCTGAGGCACTTAATATCTGTTTCAAAATCTGATTGAACGATTTTGCATAGTTGTGTTAATGCACCATCTGTTTCCGTGACTGTTAGTGGACCTACGATTTTAATGTTCGCTTTGATGATATTATTAATAAATCGTAGGCAAAACGAAGTGAATCGAATTAATTTTTTAAATGAACTATATTTTGATAATATGTAAGTCGAACGGTGGTGCGTTAAATGTGGCTAAACTAACAGCTTCTTGTTTAAATTCCAACTCCTGCGGTCTATCGAATCCATAACTGTCAAGCGACCAGCCATATTCATTCATATGATACAAAATATCAGGACCACACCACCATAATTTTGCTGATTGTAATTCAGCAGGTGATATGCCTCTAGTTAACAGATCGGCAGGGTAGTTGTATTGACAAGTTTAGAGAGCAAAAGAGCCCCGCATAGCTCTAGCCTAGGTAGTGTTAAAGATTTTAGAGGAGCAACTCTCGATTTGCTGCAAAGTAAATTTACAGAAATATTGTTCCTGTCATCAATGGTCTTGATGTAGACGCATGCACCGTACGCCTTCTCAGATGCATCGGAAAACCCATGTAATTCCGTACGTATTGAATTAGGGGAAATTACACAACGGCCAAGTTTGATTTGGTTCACTGCACATAGTTCATCCCTGAAATTGATCCAATCGGTGCACTGGTCTAATGTGAGTTCGTCATCCCAGTCTACTTGCAACTTCCATAACGACTGAATTTGCATTTTTGCCACAATAATTATAGGTTCCAGCAGACCCAAGGGATCGTACAGTTTTGCTACTTCATACAGAATAATTCTCTTTGTTAGTATTGTAAAATGTATGGGTGGAAGGATGTCAAAAACAAAAATATCTTTATCTGGAATCTAAGTAAGATCCAACGTCTTGATAGATTCAGACCCATTAAACTCATTTTTATTAAGTTTCTCTTGATTTTGTAGCGGTATAGAATCAAGCAATCTGTCACTGTTTGCACACCAATTGTGAAGTTCGAAACCACCTGTCTTCAGCATAGAAATTAGTTGGTTTTGAATGTGCAACGCTCCGTCTAACGTATCAAAGCCAGTAAGAACGTCGTTAACGTAAAAGTCGGTTTTGGTAACCTTTGATGCACTGGGAAATTTATGCTTTTCATCCTTAGTCAATTGCATTAAAACCCAAGTAGCCAGAGACAGTGAGCAATTTATAAGCTTTTATGGGTTCGGCATCTGTCGCACGCCAAAGAATGGTCTGCAAATTGGTCTGGCTGGGATTAATAAGTATTTGTCGATACATTTTTGAAATATCGGCAGTAAATGCGTACCGGTACTTCCTGAATCGAAGTACGATGGATAACAAATCTTGTTGCAAGGTAGGGCCGGTAAGTAGTATGTTATTTAATGACAAGTTGTTCGATGTCTTGGCCGACGCGTCGAAGACCACTCGTAATTTCGTGCTCGAACTCGAGGGTTTCAGGACGGCGTGGTGTGGCAAAAAGTATGTATGGTTCGATTGATTCGGACTTTCTATCATATGACCTAAGCTAAGATACTCATTAATGAATTCCGTATATCCCAGTTTTAGCTCTGTGTTAGAGCTTAACCTTTTCTCCAAATATTGAAACCTTTTTAATGCATTTGTTTTCGATTCCCCTAGGGTTGCATTATTTCTTACTGGAAGTGATAACATATCTGCCAGACTCTGTTCTGGAGAATATTTTTTAAAATATTTCCTCACACTGCTTTTCGTCGTCTGAGAGAAATTTTATTGCAGGAATGGTTTCAATCTCCCAGAATCTTTTGATTGATTGTGAGAGTTCGTCGAAACAATCTGTCTCAGGCTGTGTATGAAAGGATTGTTGGATACGATTCAGTGGACTCTCAGATCTACCACTAATTATCCATCCAAACAAGGATTCATGAATTATCGGAATACCTTGGTTAAGTTTAACCTGACTCATTCCGAGTATTTCAAAAAATACTTCTGCACCCAATAGTGCTTTCACTGCCAGATTTGACGGTATAAAGTGCCAGATTTGACGGTATAAAGCACCAGATATTTGCGGAACAACTAGGAAGTTTAAAAATTTGTGTATGTGTATTTGTTGCTGCGTGCATATTTTGTGAATCTTGGATACTAAGAGTAGCCAATTCGGATGTATTATGTCGAATCGAATCGTGCAACAACGTATGATGTCTAGAATCGACAGCCAATCGATTTACATGCATCCACAGCGTGTGACTCCCAGACAGTTAATACAAACTTTAAAATCCCTTGCTTTTTGTAAGCGCTCGACAGGGGCAGTTTGAAATAGGATTGACACACAAATAAAGGATGATATTTAGTCTGACACATCCCACACAAGTTTTGTCCGTTATCTATTTTTTTTGTTTATCTTTAACTGAAATTTAACTGAGTTGGCAAACTGGACTGGATTCTCGAACTGGAACCGATTCCAACGCTCTACTTTTTATTTGTGGAAATTCTTTCAATTGAGGCCAAGTAGACATTTCGGCAGCAGTCAGTCTATATTCCCAATCTTTACGTTATTGAACGTCAAATTTTTTGGTAATTATGTGAATTAGAACCTGCTCTCCCAAACCAGCAATCTCCAGCCCGCAAGCCTCAAGAGATGATATGTGATTGTGACAGGCATTCGAAGTATCCGAAGTTCCTGTGCACTATCCTTTTTGATCTCCGAAAGATTACACAGTGCATCGATGTGCACCTCAACGCAATAAGTCGTGCATTGTCATAAGTTTGAATTAGATCGGACCATGCACTGGGATAACCAGCAGCTGTCAAAGTTATGTGCCCTACCGTTTCGCGTGCGTCACCCTTAAGTTTATCGAGAAGATAAATGAACTTCACAATGTTAGATATTTTCTCGTTGTTGTGGATAAGCACAATATATGTATCCTTAAAAGTAAGCCATTGGTAAGGATCGCCGCTGAATGTAGATACTTGTAGGCGTAGAAAAATGACGGCTCTCGATAGCAGCTATCGGGAGCGAATAAAAAAACACAGCTACTGATTACGTAGTTTTATGTAACTATTTAACTTATGCTAGTCGCTGGTAGATGGCGCCACTATTAATGTGATGATAGTTGAAAATTTCGTTTCTGATGGTTGTTTTTATAGCCACTGGATTGATGTATATTTAATATTCAATTATGAAACCCAAATTCTGCGTGCTTTGTTATTGTTCTGTAGACAAGTCGTGTGCCTCACAGATTTAAAGATATATGTAGAAAACTGGAAATCGTTGTTTCAATTTGTGGCTAAACCGTACTTCATACAAATTTTAGGTTATGCGTTGATACCCGCGTGTCCGATTGTAATTTAATTTATATAGCTTATAAAGGTTATTTGTTACTTTGAAGATCACCGCTACTGTATGATACGTGCTGACAATCGTGTTCGATTATAATTATTTTGACAATAAACCCGTTGTAGGTTAATAATTCGTTATGCGTAGACAACCGTGTGTTCGATGATAATTATGTATAAGTAGCCTGATCCGGCTCTACAGGACCAAATGTTGCGATGCAATGTGGACTGTATTTTCCGCGAAATAATAATCTCACCTTTTATATTTATGTACACCTTTATTTTCTTTAATTTTATTTTAACACTAAATACAGTCTTTAACAGTGACCGAGTTAAGTTTTCTTGAGTTAGGGCTTAACCTTGATTTACCATTTGACTTTTTCACTACTACGACAGAAGAAGGCTAAGGGCTTTGACAAAATAATTTTTCCTTAACAAATGTCAACCACAACAGGAGCGATACCAAAAGAAGTCCAGAAGTTTATCCCCAAATAGGTATAAACAATTCTGAAGTGAAGCTTCTTCTCAAAACCGAATACGTTTGCTTTTGTTTTTAAATTGAACTTTGAATTTTACAATACCGAGTATTTGATTTGTAGTGTCGTCGGCGGTTTTAACTAATGCAATGGTTTTTTGATAATAACAGTAAATATCATCCAAGAAATTAATCGAGTCTTTACCCAAAATACTGATGCTTGCTCCAGTATCAAGCAATCAGTTTCTCAAAAACGGATCCCCGTTTTTGCCTCAAAAATGTGACCGAGAAATCCCGGAATTTCCCAAGTATTCGACTTTTTTTATATACTCGTTTAACTATATAACGGCATAGGAACGTATACTTATATGTATATAATAAATATCCTGTTTCGAATTTTATCTGTTTTCTTGTCCGTAGTCTGTTTACAATTTATGAACCGAATATGATGAAATTCGATTTGCACGATGGAAATGAGATTCCAAGGTGAGTTTTAGATAAAGTCCTGGAATATGGCCAATTAAGAAGGAAATTGGTGATTTATTTACTGATTATGATCGAATTCAGGATGCCTGATGGAAATGGGATTCTATGATGAGTTTTCCATGAATTTCGGGGATATGACCAATTTTAACGAAACTTCGCCGTTTCTCAACCGATATGATGAAATTCAGGATGCGTGATGGAAATGCGATTCTAAGGATGAGGTTTGGATGAATTTTTGGAATATGACTAATTAGGAATGGAAATTGGTGATTTCTTTAACGATTATGATTAAATTTAATACATATTTTATAAAATAAATAAATCGAAAACTCAGAAAATGAGAACCGAGACTTCCGTTTGAGAATTCCTAAACTTCTTTTACGAATTTGAGCTAAAAGTCTACAAACACTAAATAAAGGAAATCCCAGGATTTCCCGGTCTTGCTTTTGGAGACCGGGATCCCAGGAAACCGGGATTCGGTATTCCGTTTGAGAAACCCTAGTCATAACCAGATTGTGTGCATACATTTTCAAAATATTATGTTAGAATTCGCAACTGGTTACTCGCAAAGCATTTTAACGTTCATTATTTTGTCTCGTTAAACCGGTAAAAGGTTGCTTTTAACTACATCCTCTGGTTGGCTCAATTTTCTCACTAGTCGATTATTATGAAATTCTAGGTCTAAAATAAAACTTTGAACAATTTCTCGAATTGTTTGAACTCGCCGTTAAATATAACGTCGGTTTTCAACCTCCTCTTTCAAAACCATCTCTGCCATAGTCCTACATAATTATTCTGGTGTAACTCAGCTTGGAGTAGGGTTCAATAAAATTTCAGCTATACATAAAAGTAAAACATATATTTTGAAGTAAATACTTTAGAATAATATAATATGCGATTCCTTAGGTTGTCTTCGTTTTCAGAATTAGCTTGGTGTTGTATAAAAATTAAAATTCAGTACAGAGCTTCTAATCTGAAGAAAAATTTAAATAGTTGTAAAAATCCTTTAATATTAACTGGACGGATAATAATTAAGCAGGCTGAACGTCTACATGTCCCTTCAACAATAATAAACTTTTGATTTGATTGAAGTACATCAGTTTAGACTTTTGAATATTAACAATACATATTTTTACTGGCTTAATATAGCTGTAAGTGAACCTTCCAGGGGCCTTTTCCCTAAAAATTCACCCCTTGGAGGAATGGAGATGAATTATGTCAAAATTAAATATTTCAAAGGAGTTGGTGCTCCAAATATTTGTATCTACCCTATATTTAGTGAAGCTTTAAATTATTTCACAAGTAATATGTTAAGCTCTCCATTCTTTTATAAAGCTTTTGTAAAACTATTGAGTGTTCATAAATTAATTATTTGAATTATCATTGTTTGATCAAATGTCAATCAATTTCAGAACAACAGTACACAGTTATTATTTGTGTAATAACTAATCCGCATTTTCTTTAAAACTGAACTTGAATTTGTAGGACACATGTGTTTAGTTGGTGGAAATTAATTTAAATGTTATCCAAACCAAAAAAATTTCATCCAATCTAAATGGATAGAAGGGAATCTACAAAAAAATTTAAATAAAAATTTCAAATCAAATAAATCTCAATTTCAATTTTTTGTTTTATTTTATTAAAATAAATTACATTTTTGTTGTTGTTGTAAGCAGGTACTGATGATATTCCCAGTATCATACTTATGCTCCTACATGTAGATTTGTGGACCGAATGTGTTATTTTATTCTAATATTCTAAAACAAAATACAGAAAATACTCAATAGAGATGGAATCTAATGTGCAATATGTCAATAATTTTTTTTAACTTTATTTTTTTTTTTACGGGGGTAGGGGTGTCATATCATATATTGTTTTCATTTCAAATATATGTACTCTATATATAGATGATATACGATAACAAATGTCATAAAGAAATGAAGTATATTTTATATCTAACATTTTGGCTTAGAACATAGATTTGGATATATAGTGAACATTGATTACGATATTTTCTTGTAACTAGATATTACTTGAGAGAAAGCAAAAGCAAGTCAATTTTCTTTTTTTTTTTTGGAAGGAATTTTTGATGAATTGTTATAGGAGACGAATGTCACCTTCCTCGAAATCGAAAAGATAAATTCGATTCTTGATGTACGAAATAGATAAGAATTTATTGGTTTATTTGTATCTGCTAGATTTGATTTTTTTATTTTTATTGAATTATATATATTTTGTTTGCCCTCCCATGACATGATCCATATGTACATACATAAATAAAGTCAAATGGGTTGCAATATGTTATATAATATGTAGCTCACTGTATCCTCTCTATAGTCCTATGTACATATAATGAATATAAAATATATTTAAATAAATAAAAATGATTTATTCAAATTTTTGTTTAAGGGATTGAATGAAATTTGAATTTATAACGAAATTGAGGCCTTGCAACAGGTATATATTGTAGTTCGAACGTGTATCATTACATGAATGACAAGAGTGAAAATTGTTTCTATATCTAACCCCACAGTTATTCAAATAACATTATTTTCTAATATCAAAATTAATGTCCCCTCATTTTATGTTTTATGTATTTTATGTTTTATGTGCTATCATCACAAATATACAATAAAAAAAAAAAAAAAAGGGAAAATGCCCGAGAGCCGAATTATTCATATACTCTACATTCATATGCGAAATGAATATTTGTTTGAGTCACAAACTCATCTCAAACAAATATTCTCTAATAAAATCATTAGAAAAAAACTGGGATCTAACGAAGTATACACACACACACACACGTACAGTAGATGTATTATTTGGTTGGGTTATTCAAATATTTATTTTCGCATCGTATGTATTGAAAGATGAAAATTTAATTTCCCATCCACAAAATATCATATGGTATGGAGGCGAACGATTTGCATAAGAATCATGTTTTGCGATTCTCTTTTGTATGATCTTAGAAAATCATTCAACTTGGTTAAGTATAGAGTCACGATTTATTGTTTCTTTTGTGGTCATTAATTTTCTGTATCCAAATATATACCAACAATGTTGCAGTACACCAACAAAAATACAACTGGACCTGTCTTTAAGATAAACTTATTTTCAAATTATATATGGCTCGCTGTAACGTAATATCAAAATGATGTGATGGGACGTGATGTGATTGGTGGTACAGCATTTTTGATCGTAATTTGATATTGGTATTTATTCATGTGCTGAATGTATGTTTGGGCGATGATTTTGTCTTCAATTATCTCTATATGGAAATTTAGTTTTGATACATTGTTGTGGACTAATTTGTATTTTTGAAATTGGCGACCATTACCAATATGGTTTACTATATTTGTTGGGACCAATTTCAAATTAAATAATTGGTCCTAAGGTATCCTAATTTCGAAACTTATCTCCGAAGAATATTGACTGTTCTCACGAAAAACTGCAATGAGTTTGAGAAATGCTGGCTGAACTTACCTTAACCTTTACACTCCTAATAAATCAGCTTTCTCGACAATACTGTCGACTACTGTCGAAACAGTTTTGCAAATTTAGAATTGATTCTGATGGTTTTAAGAGACATATAGTACCTCAAAAATGTTCCTTAATCTGTAAAATCGAAAATTTTTTTGAACATCGATGGTTTGGATTGGACGTTCATTATTGTCCGACTGTAAATTATAAATATTGCCGTTTTGTTGTTGTATTCGTGATATTCACATATATGAAGTACATGGTATAGAGATCGACCTGGAGTGAAAATGTGGAAAAAATATTAAATTTTATCGTCCATAGATTATTACTTTTTTTTTTTGATTTAGACGCATAAATTAATTTTCAAATGCTGTATGCATATACCTCTATTCATACATGATTAGATTCATGATTGCAAATTTTTTTATTTTATTTGTGTTAGTGATGTTGATGATGCCGTTTGTCTATTTAACATTTATATTGTGTATATGGTAATCATGAACTACTTTCAAATAAATTGACGAAATATGCTTGACCAATAATATGAGCGAGGTTGGTAGATTTAGGTGTGATATAGTTGTTATGCGAATAAATACATTTTCGAGGGTGTTACACTACAAAGATAACGCTTTTGAAAAATTTAGATTATCCCAGGATAAACAAATTAACCATACGCTATTCTATGGAGACATTTCTGAGATCAACGAAACAATTTTTAAAACTTCCTTCCTTAGATTGCTAAGCTAAATACGGTCGATAATTAATAGCAAAACTTTTTGGAAGCTTTCTTTTTAACCTTCAAATAGGATATGGGAGTTTTTTATAAGCATATTTTCTTGAAATTTCTTGAGAGCTTTCATTATCTTAGCACATGAACGCATGCTGATACATTTCTGTACCCAGCAGCAAGTCGATATCTTGAAACTTAAAGCATTCAGTGTCAGATGAGAATTATGAAGTTGCCCAAGGCTAGATTTGATAAGACGCATTATTCCAATCCAATCGCTAGGCCATATTCTACGAAACTATTGGGTTTGATCAACCATTTCCAATCACATTTGCGTTCACTGGAATCGCTTGATAGACCAGTAAAGCATTGGGATGACCTGACCGTATACATCATGCTATCAAAACTGGACAGTACCCACTTCCCACAGTAGATGATATAACTAATTTTCTCAGTTCGAGTGCTAAACGGTTAGAAAGCCAAGCAGAATGCATGCCAACTTCATCCACTTTACTAAAATCATCAGTTAAATAAACTCACCGCTTTAGCTATGTAACCCTTCATTTACTGTTACCAGATCATCAGTGTATTTATGTATCCCTGTAAGGCAAATGGGCACACATTTGTTAGATGTCACAAGTTTTTTCATTTGCCTATTGATCACCGTCACGTGTTACAATACGTCTTAAATAAATCACCAAATTTTGTACCACGTTATTGAATCCTGGACAATCGCGTCAAATATAAAACTCGCTGGTCCTGGATTCTTTAAGTTTCAAGATATCGACTTGCTGATGGGTGCAGAAATTTATCAGGAATTATTCTCTGTGGGCCAAACCAAATTAGATGATCAAGTGCCTATGCTCCAGAATACCATATTGGGTTGAATTATTGCTGGAAAATTATCGTTCCTTTCGAATTTCAACCATTGTTGCCACTTGGTCGTCGAGGTACCAACTACGTTGTGTAACTAAATTGAGAAATTTTGGAACAAAAATAACTTCTCTCAAGAAGTTTAATGTGAAATGCATTTAAAAAAAAAACTCAGAATCTCGGCGAATCGAAAACACTTGCTACTCGTCGTTTTTATAATTTGGAAACTGGTCTCCATAAATCACCGCAGTTGTTCTCCAAATATTCAAAATTCATTGAGCATGTCATATTGAGCCACTGAGCCGACATTCTACTTGCCGCACCATTGTATTACAAAGCCCGAAAGTTCCACGACAAAACAGCGTGTCGTTTTCGACGGTTACGCCAAAATCTCGAGCAGAACATCAGCAGAATTTCTGCTGACTTTCTTCAGACATTGGCAAAATGTTCCGGCAAATTCAAGTAAATTAAGACGACCACAGATTTCAATTAATTATACCATGGTATGGTGAGATTCTCCAGTTGAACCCAACGTATGGCACCTCCTCCGCATCATTTCTTGCGACAAAATGTCCGAAGCAGCTGGCACTCGATCACAAACTGTCTTTTCCTGCGGCTGCTGATGCTATCGAAAAAGAAGTCTGCGTTGATGACTTGTTGACCGGTACAAATTCAATTGGTTTGTTTGCTTTATTTGCACAAATCGCCCAAATTTTTGGGTGGTGTTGGGTAAACTGATGATCCACTCATTATGGCAATTGGCATTGTACATCTCCCAACACCATAATTCGAATTGTCCAAAGGGAATCTTTTCGTGTTGAATTTCGTCTTGAAACTGTCATCACTTCGCTCGTTATCGCTGTATCTGGATAAGGATCGTATCATTCGAGTGTATGGTCGCCTTCATCACACCATCCTACTGGAGGTAGTCGGTAAATTATGACCCAGGATTCTTGACTAATGACAATGGTGACATAAAAGTTTGGATGTCGCTTAAAATTTTGGTGATTGCCAAGACCCTGACCTTGCCCATTGCCACATAATGGCTCGATATTTGCCTTCGTTATTTGGGAATATTTCTTCGGTTTCATCAGAACCTTGATAGTGTTTTGTCTGCACTGTCTTCAATCGTGATTGACATTACTGAAGGTACTTGATTGTTGTTTCCTGCTCCCGCCACAATCCAGCCTAGCTTGCTGTTTTGTGCAATGATTTTATTCTTTGTGCGGTGTTGCCCTTCCACTAACAATGATCAAAAGTGGTCAACACCAGTCAACACATCTACTCTTGTGCTATTGAAATGCTATGAAAGTGTGGTTTCAATTGGGATTGGGCATTCCTTCTTGTTTGCCGTACTCGTTGATCGTCGAAACCTCTTGCTGCCTAAGAGGGTACTTTACCTTTGAAACCTCAGCTTTGGAGAGAGAGAGAGTCAAGTAGAGCCCGATTCAATGTCCAGTACGATCCTATATTTTTACTAAGGCAGTCTGTAACACTGATCGGGACAGCTAATTGACATCGTCAGCAACGATTTAATGCTGTGTGATTTAAACCCGGTGGAGATCCTTGGTTCTCTTGGCTGCTCTTCTGGTTTATACTGGTATCTATAAATAAAATAAATTTAAGAAATGTCTTGAGGGTTAGATAATCTTCGTCAACTGAATGTATCATCCATAATGTCCGAGTAGTGTCATTGACTTTTATGACATTAACGTAAGGGCCACACGCTGCACTCCATGATCCAAAAATATCTGAGTACATTTATTCAGAATGTGTCGGTTGCGGTCGTATCGGTCATATAATTTATTCAATGTTAGAATGAAGCTGGGCGGGTTATGTGGCGGATTAACCGTTTCGTTTCCTACCCAAGCGAATTCACCAAGAATTGAAATTTTTTGCACCGAATGTAAGTTGGTGCTGTTGTGTATTGCCATTCTGTATATTGGTCATTTATTTTGGGCACCTTTACTCCCGAAAGCTTCACTTCTCGTGCGTCTAACATTCGACTGCCAGTCGTATTATTTATCGGTGTATCTATTACTCTAATGGTAATGCTAAGGTTTCATTCTCACTCGATTAATCCAGCTATTAATTTGAAATATATGTAAGTGCTCGGTATTATCATATTGTGACTGACTCTCCTGGTTGAGTGCGAAGATCTTTTCTTACACATCGAATTTTAAACGTACTCGCACATCATCTAATTTTGCCGTAGTTGACGATAAATTATTGACAAATCACTTTAACTTTGTAAAGCTGCTTAGGATGCTCGATATTTTGCGCATTAATATTTCGATTGGTTGCGCCATAATTGCCTCATCTTTTACAGCACTTTCACAATATGTGTCTTGTTGCACAAAAAATTAAAACAATTACAGTGGATCCGGCTCGAAGGACCGTATAGGTAAAGGATTGATTTTGGGCTATGGATTGTTTTTGTTTAGATGCTATTCGATCGTACCTCACTCAAATCAAGTATTGCTTTTATTTTTTTTATAGAGCAGCATGATTCCGTATCACAAAAAAACAGACAACGGACCCGATAGAGCAGTGTGCCGATAAAAGTAAACTGGCAACAATTTGTTAAGTTTATTACACGGCTTTCTTTATTATGAAATTTTTCATGCAACCACTTAGAAGTTAGGTGGAACTTTACAAAATAGGACAGAAAGCTTGACCCATCTATGGCATGAAGGCTATAATATTGCATTTCCAAAGTTGTTACTAGGTTGGAGCCTTTATTTTTGTAAAATGGGAGACCAAGTTTTCTGAAGCACTTTTTCCTATCAAAATTAAAAAGGAACATCGGGTAGTAAGTTTGACCCATGAAGGGCACAAAGGCTATAACGTTGCGTTTTCAAAGTTGTTAATTGGTAGGGGGCCTATGTTTTCGTAAAGTGGGAGACCAAGCTTTCCGAAACAATTTTTATTAACAATTTTAATTAAATTGGAAACAAAATATTTCAGATTAAGGAAAGCAGGGCAGAAAGCTTGACTGATGTAAGGCATAAAGGCTATAATGTTGCATTCCCAAAGTTGTTACTTGGTTGGAACCTTTATTTTCGTAAAGTGTGAGACAAAGTTAAAGACCAGTTTCAAGAACATCGGGCAGAAACTTTGACCCATTTAAGGCACAAAGTAGTGGTAGGAGTCTTTATTTTCGTAAAGTGGGAGACCAAGCTTTCCGAAACACATTTTCTTATCAAAATAAAACAAAAATCAAACAAAATTTCTCAGATTCAGGAAAATGGGACCAAGTTTGACCCATATAGGCAACATAGGTTATTCCAAAGCTATTATGTTGTTGGAACGTTTATTTCCATAAAATATTAGACCAACCTTTCTGAAACACTTTTCGTTATCAAAATAAAAATGGAAACAAAAAATTTCAGATTCAAAAAAATTGGGCGGAAAGTTCGACCCGTCTATGCACAAAGGCTATAACATTGTGTTTTCAAATTTGTTACTTGGTAGGGGCCGTTATTTTTGTAAAATAGGAGACCAAGCTTTCCGAAACAATTTTTGTTATCAAAATAAAATTCGAAACAAAATTTGTCAGATTCAGGAAAATGGGTCCAAGTTTGACCCATATATGCAACATAGGCTATTCCAAAGCTATTATCTTGTTGGAACCTTTATTTTCATAAAATGGTAGACCAAGTTTTCTGAAACACTTTTCGTTATTAAAATTAAAATGGAAACAAAATATTTCAGATTCAAAAAAATTTGGCGGTAAGTTTGACCAATATATGCCCAAAAGCCATAACACTGTTTTTTCAAAGTTGTTACTTGGTAGGGGCGTTTATTATCGAAAATTGGGCGGCAAGTTTGACCAATATAGGCCCAAAAGATTTAACACTGTGTTTTCAAAGTTGTTACTTGGTAAGCGCGTTTATTTTCGTAAATTGGGAGACCAAGCTTTCCGAAACAATTTTTGTTATCAAAATAAAATTGGAAACAAAATATCTCAGATTCAGGAAAGCAGGGCAGAAAGCTTGACTGATGTAAGGCATAAAGGCTATAATGTTGCATTCCCAAAGTTGTTACTTGGTTGGAACTTTTATTTTCGTAAAGTGGGAGACCAAATTCAAGACCAGTTTCAAGAAAATCGGGCAGCAAGTTTGACCCATTTAAGGCACAAAGTAGAGGTAGGCGCCTTTATTTTCATAAAATGGGAGACCAAGCTTTCCGAAACACATTTTCTTATCAAACTAAAACAAAAATCAAGCAAAATTTGTTAGATTCAGGAAAATGAGACCAAGTTTGACCCATATAGGAAACATAGGCTATTCCAAAGCTATTTTCTTGTTGGAACCTTTATTTCCATAAAATGGTAGACCAACCTTTCTGAAACACTTTTCGTTATCAAAATAAAATTGGAAACAAAATATTTCAGATTCAATAAAAGTTGGGCGGCAAGTTTGACCAATATAGGCCTAAAAGCTAGAACACAGTGTTTTCAAAGTTGTTACTTGGTAGGGGCATTTATTTTCGTAAATTGGGAGACCAAGCTTTCCGAAACAATTTTTGTTATCAAAATAAAATTGGAAACAAAATATCTCAGATTCAGGAAAGCAGGGCAGAAAGCTTGACTGTTGTAAGGCATAAACGCTATAATGTTGCATTCCCAAAGTTGTTACTTGGTTGGAACTTTTATTTTCGTGAAGTGGGAGACCAAATTCAAGACCAGTTTCAAGAAAATCGGGCAGCAAGTTTGACCCATTTAAGGCACAAAGTAGTGGTAGGCGTTTTTATTTTCGTAAAGTGGAAGACCAAGCTTTCCGAAACACATTTTTTTATCAAAATAAAACAAAAGTCAAACAAAATTTGTCAGATTCAGAAAAATGGGACCAAGTTTGACCCATTAGGAAACATATTCTATTCCAAAGCTATTATCTTGTTGGAACCTTTATTTTCATAAAATGGTAGACCATGTTTTCTGAAACACTTTTCGTTATTAAAATTAAAATGGAAACAAAATATTTCAAAATCAAAAAAATTGGGCGGTAAGTTTGACCAATATGGGCCCAAAAGCTATAACACTGTGTTTACAAAGTTGTTATTTGATAAGGGCGTTTATTTTCGTAAATTAGGAGACCAAGCTTTCCGAAACAATTTTTGTTATCAAAATAAAATTGGAAACAAAATATCTCAGATTCAGGAAAGCACGGCAGAAAGCTTGACTTATGTAAGGCATAGAGGCTATAATGTTGCATTCCCAAAGTTGTTACTTGGTTGGAACCTTTATTTTCGTAAAATAGGAGACCAAGTTTTCTAAAGTACTTTTTGTTATCAAAATAAAACAAAATAATTCAGTTTGACCCATGAAGGCCACAAAGGCTATAATGTGGCGTTTTCAAAGTTGTTACTTGTTAGGGGCCGTTATTTTTGTAAAATGGGAGACCAAGCTTTCGGAAACAATTTTTTTTTATCTAAATCAAATTGGAAACAAAATATCTCAGATTCAGGAAAGCAGGGCAGAAAGCTTGACTTATGTAATGCATGAGGCTTTAATGTTGCATTCCCAAAATTGTTATTTGGTTGGAACCTTTATTTTCGTAAATTGGAAGACATAATTAAAGACCAGTTTCATGAAAATCGGGCAGCACGTTTGACCCATTTAAGGCACAAAGTAGTGGTAGAAGTATTTATTTTCGTAAAGTGGGAGACCAAGCTTTCCGAAACACATTTTCTTATCAAAATAAAACAAAAATGAAACAAAATTTCTCAGATTTAGGAAATTGGGACCAAGTTTGACCCATAAAACATAGGCTATTCCAAAGCTATTATCTTGTTGGAACCTTTATTTTCATAAAATGGTAGACCATGTTTTCTGAAACACTTTTCGTTATTAAAATTAAAATGGAAACAAAATATTTCAGATTCAAAAAAATTGGGCGGTAAGTTTGACCAATATAGGCCCAAAAGCTATAACACGGTTTTTTCAAAGTTGTTACTTGGTAGGGGCGTTTATTTTCGTAAATTTGTGAGACCAAGCGTTCCGAAAGAATTTTTTTTATCAAAATATTTCTGTGGAAAACTTCACACCAATTTTAAATCATGAATATTGTAACCACAGTAAATCATAATTATGTAGCGCGCCTTCCTTCCATAAATAATTCGCACTCGCGCATTCCGATAAGAAATATACGCTGCTGCATGTTATCACTATACACCAAAATTATAATTTTTATTATTTTTTTCTTACAATATTACAATTTTCGCGCTAGCTATGCCTTTCCGGTTCATTCAAAACCAAAACCAACAACAATAACAACAACAACCACATGATATCGAGTATATGTATAGTTTGGCATATCGCGGCATAAAAGAATCGCGCGCAAAAATGTATGAAATGCGTCGTAGAATATTTCACCAATATGTGTGATTCATGAACTCTGTATTTTGGTTGGATTTACTAGATAATGGGACGAGAAGAGTTGGAAACGCGAAATGTGATTTTTGTGTGTTTCGTGTCGCGTTTTGTGATATTTTAGTAGGGAAACAGGTTTGTATACTTTGTATAATGATATGCGCGCGACTATATTGGCGCCAATTGGTTAGCGTTTTTTTTTTTTTTTTCATCTATACACATAATAAATCCGTGTGTAATTTACTTTTTCCATGAAATCGATGCGCGAATACGTCAATATATTATATTCGCGAATTTGTATCACATCTGTCATTATGTACGTATACCATGTACTCGTATGATGATTAACATCAATTATTATTGATCGAAGAGCAAAGATGCTGTGTATGGTGGATAAACTCGTTTTTGGTCCAAGACTCATATACATATATTCGAAAGGTGACCAACTACTGGTTATATACAAATTAATACCAAGATTGCTACCGTGCTGTTTCTTCTTTTGATTTTTATTTTTAAGCGACCAAAAATAACTTTTTAATTTAGCGATTTATACACACAAAAAAATCGCGATTTGTGTTGTTCTTGTAAATAAAAAAAAAAAAAAAAATTAAAACGATTTTTTTTTGTTATACTATGATCGCGAAATAACATACATATTACAAAAAATTATGAAGGCAGGTCAGTTACATGAAAATATATGAAAATCAAAAAACAATTTTATTCAGTTATGGTTATATGTCTTTGGGATCAAAAGATTACCATGTTTATCTTGTGCGCATATTCAATCACACATTGTGTTATTTGCAGACGAAATGGCTTTACTCGTAAATTGTATATAGACTTAAATCCGGCAAAGAATTTTTTATTATACACCTCGTGCGCGTCGAGTTTACCGCTATTTAAATTAAATAATCCTATATTATGCTGTGTGTGTGCGTGTATGTGTGTATGTGCACGCGATTTCCATTCTAAATTAATTGCCGCGTCTTATAATTTTGATCGCGCATTTTATAAATTTTTTATTTTTTTATTTTTTTTATAAATAAAATAAATTAAAAAAACTGCGCGCAAACTAAAATACGATTTTTTTTTGTAGTTTTATATTTATGCACGACACACAGGTAAACCGGTTCGCGTTTCTTAAAGACGGTGTGGTTTTTTTGCTTTTTTTATTCAGTCGATTTTTGTATTCTGTATTCTGTAATTTTCAATTATCTATACAAGACACTTTAATCGTGATAATATGTACTTTCAGTTTATGAACTGGGGATTTTTTTTTTTAATATATATATAAATGCTGGATACACATTGAGTGAGGTAAGAGAGAAAGAAATGTATCGCGATTTTCTTCTGTTACATCCGTTTTGTGTCACATTTTAAAAGGTGACTTAACCCTTTGGCGGATATATACATTTTTTGTGTGTGGGTTCAAATCGGTTTGCCATTGTAATTTATCAGAATTATAACTATTAATAGGATTAGTTAATGCAGAATATGGATTGTATGATCTAACCAATAAACTAAGTTTACATTAAGAAGTCCAATAGTTAGACAAGTAATTAATTTGATAGGTGGATGGGTCGCCTACTTGGAATTGTATCATGCACACCCACTGAATTACTAAAACCTCAATTTCCATTCGACGGAGATAATTATCCTAAAACCGTGACGAAAAAGTGTAATAAAAAAATTGTCACGAAAAAAGGTGACACAAATAAGCGACAAATTTATGACATTGTTGCTTAAAGCTTATAAAAAACTTCAAGCGAGCAATGGCCTCTTAATTATGAGGGTAGTTTTCTGAAACAGTTGTTAAAAATAATCAATAAAGATGAAGAGGAAGTTGCATATGTTGGTTTATATTTCATTATGAATTTCAAGCAACGTGCGTATTATAAAATATTCTACAAACTTCAACATGTATAAAGTATTGGTTTTCCCTGATTTTGATTTATAATTTTTCCCAGAGGGTTAGTCTGTCTCGAATTTACCTTTTAAAACATAAGGGGTATTTACAAATTTCGATGCAGTTTTGATTAAAGGTTTATTCTTAGATAAATCAAATCTAATCAAATTCTTGAAATTAAATTTAAATTCTTAGCAAAATTAGTGTTTCACGAAATTCTAAAAATTTTCCATTTTTAAAATTTTTATTCTTCAAATTATCGAAGTTCTGATTGTATCGGTCTTTAAGCTAGTGAATTTTAAAAATTCAAGAAATTTGTTGAAGCTGTTAAAATTTGTAAAAATTGTTATATTAGCACATTTGAATTTCTTGAAATTTTTGAATTTTTTAAATATTGATCTTCAACAGTTGAAAAAATTTGAATTTAATCACAGAATTTGATGTAATTCTTAAAATAAATAAAAAATTTGGAATTTGAACAAATTTTTTGAATTACTCAAAATATCTTGGTTATTTGGGTCTTAAAGCAAATTAGCAAAATTTTAAAAATTCAAGAAATTTTTTGAAATTCTAAAATTAGAAGTTTTCCTGGAATCTAGAACTGTTTTAAGAACTTAATAACTTAAATTTCTTGAATTCGATGATATTCTCGAAATATTTAGTCCTTAGGGCTATTGCAATTTTTAAATATTCATAAAAAATTGAAACCCTAAAGCATTTAGTATCCTTGGTATCTTTAAAAAAGTCTGATTTGGATAAATCTTTGAAAATGCTTAAATTCTGTAATTTGTTAGAACCTGTTTTGAAAAGATGATTTCGTACATTTCTTTTAATTTGGTTAAATGCTTGAAATATAAAATCTCCTTCGCTTTGGAAATTCTTAAAATTATTAATTATTGAATTATTAAACATTTATTGAAAAAAATTATTGAAGATTTGAAAATTTCTCAAAATTATAATATTAAAAAATTGAATTATTATAAAGTTGCAAATTTTTTGGTTAACAAATTAAATTGGAACCTGAAATTCTTGAAATTTTAAAATCAATTTCTAAATTTATAAATTTCAAGCAATTTTTAAAATTCGTAACGTTCAAATACAAAGGTATCTCTCGTTTTTTTTATCTACTTCGGCTCGGCCGTTTCATCTCCTCCAATATTTTATATGGTGATGACTGATGACCCTGTGGTGTTTAAATCTTGAGAATCGTAAAATGTTCAAAATTGAGACCTGAATACGCTGAAAATTCTTCAGATCTTAAAATGATCTAAAGTTATAAAATTCCTAAATGCTTTGAAAATTGTTAAATTCTAAAATTTCAGAACTGTACAGGTAAATTTCTAAATTTCATGAATTTTACATCCTTAAAATTATTGAAGTTTAAGTTCTTATTACGTTTATTGTGTTTTACTTTTTAAATTAACAAATTTCTCAATTCTCTAGTGGCTTAAATTTTATTAAATTCCTAAGTTTCTTGAATTTGATCAAATAATCTCGTGACGCTGGTTTAATCTGAATGGAAAAAAAATATTGAAGGTTTCAGAATTTTTCAAAATTCTTAAATTCTCAAATTTAAATTTTTAAAGATTAATTCTTTTAATTTCTTGCATTTGATGAAATTCTTGGCGCTTCTGAAATTCTTAAACAAAATTTTAAAATTCAGAATTTTAAATTTTATGAAATTCAAAAAATCTATAATTCTCATAGAAGGTATTTTTAAAATTTTCTAAAGTTGATCAATCCTTGAAGTATTATATCTCACTACACATCTGAAATTCTTTAAAAAAATTAAAATTGAAATAAAATTTATCGAAATTCTGATTAACTGCTTTCTTAAATTAGTAAATTTTCAAAATTCTTAAATATATATCATGAATTTTTTTTTTTAAATATCTGAAATCCCTAAATTTTTAAAAAATAGTTAATTCCGTAAATTTCTTTATATCTTGTGTTGCTCCTGAAATTCTTTAAATTTTTAAAATAAATTCGAGATTCATAAATTTAATCAAATTCTAAAAATCTTATAATTCTGAAAATTCTTAGAATCCCAAAATTAAATTAAACCGTACATTTCTTAAATTTGATCCTTCCTAAAATAATTGAAGTTCTGATCCGTACATTCTTAAAGTTATTGTAGTAAGTAAAAAATTCAAGATGGTTTTTAAATTTCTTACATCCTGGAAATTCCATTAATTTTTCGAATTCTTGATAGGTTACTTGAATTATTTAGAATAGGTTCTTTCCAAATATTCTCAATATCCAAATCTTTTAATTCTTAGAATTTGGAAATTATTTAAATGCTTAAGTTGTTTAATTTCTTGAAATTCATATTCTTAAAATTATCAATGTTCTGATTTGTTGCCTTTTAGAAAAATTTATTGAATGTTTTAAAATTTGTCAAAATTCTTAAATTGCCAAATTAAAATTTTTAAAAATATTTTTATTAAATCTAGCCTCGAGTTTTAAATTTTTCCAAATTTGTATTCCTAAATTTATCGAAGTTCGAGGTCTTAAAATTGGTAAATTTTTAAAATTTTGGAAATTTATTAAATTTTTTAAATCAATTTCTTGAATATTTTTTTAAATATCTTAAAATCGCTGAACTGTTTAAAAATACCTATTTACTTAAATTTTTAGAAATTTTTAAAATAAATTCGAGATTATAATTCTGAAAATTCTTAGAATCCCAAAATTAAATTAGTCCGAAAATTTTCTTAATTTGATTATTGTAACATTTAATCTCGATTCTTAAATTTCTTGAAATATATATATTGAACATTATCAAAATTTTGAAATTTGTAAAATTTGATAAACTGAAATTTTGGGAATTTGTAAATTTCTGAATTCTATCTGTTTAATAAACACGTTAATTCTTTAAATTTATTCAGTTAAAATTTTTGGAATATATGAAATTTTTAAAACAAGTTTAAAATTTATAAAGTTCGTAAATTTCAACCCTTAAATTCCCTTAAATTTATTTTCATAATTTAATTAAAGTTCTGATCCGTGCATTTTTAAAATTATTGAAGCACGAATTATGTTTATTGCTAGTTTTTTAATTTTTTTAATTTCTACCATTTTTGAAGTTTTGTAATTTCTACCATGAAATTTCATAAACTTTTTGAATTTGACTAATTTCTTGACATATTTATTCGAGATACTGTTAAAATTTTTTCAATTTCAAAACCCCTCAATTTTTAGAATCTTAAAATTAACATAAAATTAATCTCGTGACGCTGCTGAAATGATGGACTTGGTCTTTAAAAAAATTTATTGATTGTTTAAAAATTTACCAAAATTCTGAAATTGTCAAATTTAAATTTGATTTGAATTTGATCAAATTCCTTCAACATCGTCCTAAAGTTGAAGTTCTGATCCGTACATTATTAAAGTTACCTGTAGTATATAAAAAATTCAAGATCGTTTTTAAATTTCTTAGATCCTGGAATTTCCATTAACTTTTCGAATTCTTGATAGGTTAGTTGAATTATTTAGTATAGGTTCTTTCCAAATATTCTCAATATCCAAAACTTTTAATTCTTAGAATTTGGAAATTATTTAAATGCTTAAGTTGCTTAATTTCTTGAAATTCATATTCTTAAAATTATCAATGTTCTGATTTGTTGCCTTTTAGAAAAATTTATTGAATGTATTTAAATTTGTCAAAATTTCCTAAATTGCCAAATTAAAATTTTTAAAAAATATATTTATTTAATTTAGCCTCGAGTTTTAAATTTTTCAAAATTTGTATGGTATTCTTAAATTTATCGAAGTTAAATTTTTAAAATTTTGGAAATTTATTAAATTTTTTAAATCAATCTCTTGAATATTTTTTTAAATATCTTAAATCCCTGAACTGTTTAAAAATACCTATTTACTTCAATTTCTAGAAATTTTAAAAATAAATTCGAGATTCATAAATTTTATTACATTCTAAAAATCTTATAATTCTGAAAATTCTTAGAATCTCAAAATTAAATTAATCCGAAATATTTTTTGTTGCTGAAATATGTATATATATTCAACATTATCAAAATTTTAATTATTTGGTAAAATGTCTTTAAATTGAAAAAATTTTAAAAATTAAGGGAATTAGCTGAAATTTGTAAAATTTGAAAAACTGAAATTTTGGGAATTTGTAAATTTCTGAATTCTTACTATATGAACACATTAATTCTTTAATTTTCTTAAGTTAAAATTTTTGGACTATATGAAATTTTTCAAACAAATTTAAAAATTCATTTCCTCATGAAATTTTTAAAACTAATTTAAAATTTATAAAGTTCATAAATTTCAACCTTTAAATTCCCTTAAATTTATTTTCATAAAATAATTGAAGTTCTGATCCATGCATTCTTAAAATTATTGAGGCATGAATTAGGTTTATTGGTAGTTTTTGAAGTTTTTTAATTTCTGCCTTGAAATTTCATAAACTTTTTGAATTTGACCAATTTCTTGACATAATTATTCGAGATACTGTTGAAATTTTTTCAATTTCAAAATTTCTTAATTTTTAGAATCTTAAAAATAACATAAAATTAATCTCGTGACGCTGCTGAAATGATAGACTTGGTCTTTAAAAAAATTTATTGATTGTTTTAAAATTTGTCAAAATTCTAAAATTGTCAAATTTAAATTTGATTTGAATTTGATCAAATTCCTTCAACATCGTCCCGAAGTTGGTCAATCCTTGAATGATTATGTCTCGTGACACTCCTGAAATTTCCTAAAATTAGTTAACATTTAAATGGAAATTGTTAAATTTTGTTAAATCTGTATTCTTAAATTTATTTAATTTTTGATTATCTGGGTCTTTAAATTAATAAATTTTTAAAATTCTTAAATAAATATTTTAAAAATATTTTTTTTTAAATATATTAAATCACTAAACTGTTTAAATATACTAAACTCCTTGAAATATTTAGTCTCGTAATGCTTCTTATATTCTTGAAATTTGTAAGATACACTGAGATTCATAAATTTCAAAAATGTCATAATTCTAAAAATTCTTAGAATCTAAAAATTAAATTGATCCGTAAATTTCTTGAAATTGATCCTTGAAGTTCTGATCCCTACATTGTTAAAATTATTGAAGTTCGTATTAATTAAAAATTCATAGATAGTTTTTAAAATTTCTTTAATTTGTTAAATTAATAAATTCAAATTTCCTAAAACTTTTAAAGTTTCTAAATTTCTTGGAACCTTGAATTTCCAATAGCTTCTTCAGTTTCTGGAAAAATAAAATAAATTAAAATCTCTTAATTCTGAAAATCTTACAATTAATTAAATATTTATGTTTTTTAAATTTGAATGAGAAGATACGAGGGCAGTTCATTAATTCCATGATAAATGAAACACGACAATTGTTTTTTGACCAAAACTAATTTTATTTTTCATCATAGTCAATTGTAAGTTCGATACACTTAGTCGAAGGTTTTTCGAATTTTTCCATCCCTTCCAAAAAATAGGACTTCTTTAAAATATACGTTTGTTTCAGCAATCCCTTTAGCCAAATCTTTTTTTCTGATTTGGGAACAGGAAATAATCATTGGGGGCCAAATCTGGCGAATATTGCGAATGGGGAAGCAATTCGTATCCTAACTGATGGAATTTAGCCACCGCGACCAGACGTACATTGTCCTGATGGAACAGAACTTTTTTGCTTCACCAAATGTGTTCGTTGTTTTTGTATGCCCGGAACGTTCTGCATGATTGGCACTTGTACAAACATAACGAAATTCAGTAAACCACTTCTGAATCATTACAAACGAATGTAACACACGAAATACACTTTTTCCATTTTTTTGAAACTTGACGAGGTTGTATGCTTTCAAATGCTGTAAAAATTGAACTGTGTGAACATTTTGCCTTGGCCTATTTAAAGATAGTACTGTTGTATAAAAATTGCGGTTGAGACGCCATCTATTATATTTATCATGGACTTAATGAACTACTCTCATATATATTTCGTGATACTACAGAAATTCTTAAAATTATGTAAAATTTAAATGAAGTTTGCTAAATTTTACCAAATTTGTATTCTTAAATATATGGAAATTCTGATTATCTGGGTTATTAAATTGGTAAATTTTTAAAAATTTTGGAAATTTCTTGAGATTTTCAAAATTTTCAAAATTTTAAAATAGACATTTAGTTTTTTTTAAAAACTGTTTAAAATTGCTTAATTCCTTAAGTTTCTTGAAATATTTAGTCTCGTAATGCTCCCCGAAATTCTTGAAATTTTTAAAATAAATTCGAGATTCATAAATTTTATCAAATTCTATAAATTCTTATAATTGTGAAAATCTTTGATCCTTGAAATATTTAATCTCATCATATTTCTTGAAGTATTGTATTTTCTTAACATTATCAATGTTTTAATTATTAGGGTAATGGGTAATTCAGAGAATTTGTTGATATTTATAAAATTTTAAAATTCCTCGCAATGGATGGGAGAGGCTTTTGAAATTGCTTAAACAAAGTAAACATTTATAAATTTGTTGAATTTTTAGACATTTGTCAATTCTTTGAATAAAGTTTCTAAGTTCTGATCCGTGTATTTATTAAATTTTTCACAATTCGGGAAATTTCTTGAATTAGCGAATTTTTTAAGTTTCCGGTTAAATTTATAAATAAAGGCTCGACTTCAATTGCTTTTTTAAGATATTGGAACAATTTCAAACCTGGACAAGAAATTCCTTACATCATCGACCAGATTGAAACAAAGAAGCATTATTGAAATGTACAAAATCTTCTGAATTACTTGTACCGTAATTAAGATGATGGCCTTTTCTTTAGCATAATCGTTGACGTCGGCCGTTTTGATTAGCCGCAAAACTATTTTCATTGCTAAACTAAACAGATTTGGTGCCAAGACTGCATCACATGGAATACACAAAACAAAACGAAATTTGTAACACAAGCAAATTTTTTTGTTGCCATTTAATCTAAAATGAAACACTTTTTGTCTCCGTCAAACGAACGAATTAATAAGCAGCTAAGTATTTGATTACCAAGGTCAAATGTTATCAGACATAAACAAACATTCACTGTGTGTGTAGTTATACAATGTTGTTTAATTATAATGTGCGTGTATTTATATATTACAACACAAAGTAGTTTATTAGATTGTGACGTCTTCTAATTGTTGTTTCGTTTATTGGGCCACCACTGGACGTCGTCACTTAAAATCAATTAAAATATAAATTCAATTTATTCTATAGTACAGTGTAGTGTATGTTCATAGTTAATGAACAATTCTATTAAGTAAGCGTACACTTGATCCCATCGATCATATTAACTAGTTCGGATAGCAGAAATTATGAATTTCCTCCTCCTTATATATAAAAATTCGCGAGAGTTTTATATACTAGCCGCGTTTATTGTAGCATAAAGACAGAGATAGCGTTAATATATCGTTTGACAAGTTCTACATAAGGGTGTGCGATAATGTACACAAATTAAAGTATATAACAATAAAGAGAATGTAGATAACGAAAGACTGAACCAAACCAAATGAAAAAAGAAAAAACTTAAAACAAGTCGAGGCCTGACCAACAACAATGCACGGAGGTCAAGCGCTAAATATATAATCATGATTCCTTCCTTGTGAAAAAATAAATTAAATTTATATACTCGTACATACACTCGTATATGTACATACAAAATTTATATACTCAGTAATGCGAATGAACGACTAAAAATACGTGAGCCGCGATCTTCGCGATTTTTTGTATAAACTCTTCTCTATGTGTATGTTGTACTCATAAAATAAAATCTCCTCGCATTTTAAATTTTACATAATAAAATAAGATCGCGCACGCATACTACATACATACCCATATACACATGACATGAGTAATGTTTAACTATTTCGTTGTTCTAAAACCACTACAATATGTAAATGAATCGTGCGCGCGGCCTTTCATAAATTATAAGCGCGCCCATCCAAAGATATTCGTGTGATTCAGCTAGCAAAAAAAAAAAAAAAAAAAACACGCGAAATTATATAGAAAATCTATTAATAGTCGGCCGTAATAAAATATCTAATTATACAAAATTATAATTAATTAGATATAATTTTGATCTGTTAAGCGGAAAATATCATAAATTTCTATTTAGAGTGTGTATAGCAATTTATTTTGGTATGTGTGTGTGTGTGCTTGTATATAATTAATTTTCCACCTGCAATCGCGCTGCTATAAATAACTCTCGACCATACATTTTCTTGATTGGCTCATTTTCTTCATTTAGGAAAATTTATTTAGTTTCGCTGGCAGTACATACACTACACACTAAAATATTAAATTTAGACGAAATACGAAAAAAAAAAAATTGTTTAATTTAATTAAAATTAAGATATTAAATATTTTAAATAGTTTTGTATTAGTGTTTGTGTTGTGTAGTGTATATATGTAGAGATAGGTCAGTGGCGGATGTAAAAAAATATTTTTTTTTTGTTTGGTTTTTGATGATATGCGTTAAGTTATTTTCGAAAGATTTGTAATTTTGTTAAATTTGGAATCGCAATATTATTAATTTAGTTGCACCTCCCTTCAAGCTTGTGATAATTTTATGCGTTCGTCAACCTTATTAAAAAAAAAAAATTTTTTTTGCCACACTATATACATACATACTCGTATATACCAACATCACAAACTATGTATAAAATTAAATTCATGATTTGGCCAGTGTCCAATGATTCGGCTCACTTGTTCTGTCACATTACGAAATTTGAAAATTATTTTAATCGAATTTTGTAATTTGTATAAAATTTAAAATATGACATTTCATTTAAGCAGTTCGATACAAAACATTTTTGCATTGTTTAACGATCGAGTAAGATCATGTGTTTGGCTTTGCGGCCAAAATTACATTCTAGTAAAGCAGTCGATTCATAATGAATCAGACAAAACAGTTTTACAAATAATTCACTAGAATGTCTAAAATCGAAAATTTTTACTAAATCGGTTTTATTAAATCACATCAATATGTCAATGGTATCGGTAATAAAACGTTTTGCCTAATTTGGGGTGTTTCCAGCCTAACCTGTAACTAGAGATAAAATGAATCTAAGAATACAAAAAATTTGTATCTTCAAATTTAATGGCTCTTGAGCGACATACTGAAATTTTCGAGAAGCTCACTCAACTTTCTAATCGTTTCAGTCAAATTAGTTTGCCGGCTACTTTAACTTGGTAATTTTAAACCAAGTGACTCAAAACGCCACTAATGCAATAACGATTTTAAGTTATGGCTCCAGAGGAGTATTAGAGGTATGGACGTGAAAGTGAGTTTGTTTTCATGTTACTCAAAATCTGATACCAGAATATCGTATAGAGGCAAATCCGGTGAAAAGTAAGAATCATGGTTTGAAAAGGGAGATTTTTATCTTAACCCAAAATAACGATCACAGACAATGGGCAGAAAATGTACGTTTTATGAGATTCTCGGTTAAAACCATCAGCTTTCGTGATGTTCGGATGGGAACTTTGGGTGTTAGAACATGTTGGCATAGATACAATGTCAGTCATTGTGTCTGAAAATTGTATTCCATAAATTTCTCCTTATTTATGGAGATTAAAGGATAAAATTCAAGAAATCCGTTACCATAATAAAAACCAGCAGATTGACTTCAAATTTTACTAATTTTGAAATAAAAAAATATTTGTACGAAATTCTTAAAAATCTGAAATTTTGGTTTTTGAATTTATAAAAAAATACTCTACCAAGTTAAATATTTCGAAGAATTCCGAGTAAACTCAAACTTAATTCAAACTCTACCGATTTCTATCCAAGTCATCGTTTATCTTTGTTCCCCTACAAAACTAATTTAAGGAAAGCGCTTGATTGTGGTTTAAATTGATTTTTTTAGTAGGGTACCAAAATATTTGATTCAAGTTCTAGCTAAATAAAAGCAGAAAATTTTATTTCTGTTATAACTATAAAATTACAAAATATTCTTATTTTAGGGCCCGATTCAATCAAATTTGATTTAGTTTAAATATCTCAATAAGCACAGACACCGAAAATTCTTTTATATTTTGAATTTTCAAAGCGAGTTAAATATTAATTTTTAAAGGAATCTTTTCAATTGTCGCTGGAATTCTATCCGTTCAAGCGTAAAATTTTAAACTCAGGCGACAGACGTAAAATGCTCAAGAAACAATGTCATATGCTGGTTAATTATTGGCTTTGCAAAATCGCCATCAAATATTATAGCATGGAATCTATGACCACCTTTAATGTTTTTTAATTTTGTTTCGATTTTTTTCCCCTAATTTAAATTCTTAAAAATGAAGTTTGCGAAAGTATGTTCACAACACTAGTTGCGAGTGGTATAAGGATGGGTGAATATTGGTATAGTTTAGATAAGCATTTAGGTGTGTGTGGTGTTGCAGTTGTGAATGTTTGTGCGAGATGCGTGAATGTAGTTGTTGCTTTGCTAATAAGTGTTGGTGTAGATATGGTTGTCGATCTCGGTGTGACTGTGGATGTGGGAGTGGATCTGGGTATGTGTTTAGATTTGGGTCCTCGGGGATAAAGTTTGGGGATATTGGTGTGACAATCGGATATCAACTATCAAGTTGTTTTGTTGTAGGATGCAAACAGTTCGGTTGGGTGTACTATACCATATTTGGGAAGGATTGTATAGTTTGGGTTATATTGCTTGAGAAGTTATCTGGTCTCTGGGATGCTGAATTATAGCAATAAAATTACTAATGGTATTTCGAAAGAGTGCTGTGCCGTCCCAATTTAAAGTCTCGTATTCATTAAAAGCTTACCGATAATTCAACGTGTTTCGAAACGGTCAGGTTATTTGAAATTTTTCTGAATTTTTTGAATATTTATGTTTGGGATTGCCCTGAAGGTGCGTACATGCACCAATTCTGGTGAAAAAATGTACACCACGAAGTTAGCAAACCAGTAAAATTTTTAGTTAAAATTGGTTACCCTAGTGAACTTTTTGTTCTAGTTGGAAATAATTCAACTCTTACAGCTAACTTCGTGGTGTACATTTTTTCACCAGAAATGTGTAGCATGTACGCAGCTTGAGCCCTGATTTTGTTCTTGAGATTCAAGTATCAGTATCATGTAAATGATATTATTCGAAAATATCGATATTTCGAGTTTATTCGATGCTTTTGCTTTACTACAATTTTTAAAATACTTTGAAACTTCGGCTGTTTTAGGATTATTTCAAAATTATTAAGATTTGTTAAATTATGTTCAAAGTTCGTACTCGGAAATTTACGATGCCGAAACTTGGTATACCGAACTTTTAGTAAACTCAACTCTATGTATATTTACAAATTATTTAATTTATTTAAATTAAGTTTAGCATTTACGACGAGTACCTACACAAAATTATTTTCCCCAAAAACATAAAATGCATTTGGATTTTTTGGATATCGTAAAAATCCGAAATCAAGACCGCAAATAATTTTCGAGATTTGTTGAGGATTTTTTTTCTAGAATCAGAAATGGTAATTGGCTTTATGTAGCTAAGAAAACGCACTTTCCAATTCAGTATTGGTCTACGGTGAAACATTTTCATACTCAATAACCATTTAAGCAAAATTTTGATTAATTTTAAATTACCGATATAAACGAATTATTTTTACCGGTTAGCGGTAAATTGAAAATCATAAAATTTGGTGATAAAATGTAAAGGGTTTTATCGGTAAAGGAACTGTATTGGAATCATTATTATTGTCTGACGGGCGAGAGTAGGGTTGTTACGAATAATGTTTAAAAGCTAGAAAGCTAGAATAAATACCTCAATACTTACAATTATTAGTAAGAGTTCGGATTTTTATGTAAAAACATGTTAAGTTACATTTTTACTTCATTTATAACTCACATGTCGTGCACATGCACCGTACTCGATTTTTTCTGATTAAGAAATATTAAAAAATTTGTAGAATTTATAAAATTTTTAGAAATTACGCAATTTTTAGGATTTATAGAATTTAAAATATTTATGGAATTAACAGAATTTGTAAAATGCAATGAATTTGTCAAATTGATAAAATCTCTAGAATTTAATGAGTTCTAGGACTTATTTGTAGAATCTATAGAATTTACAAAATATAAAGACTTTATAAACTTCATAAAATGTTCAGAATTTATAAAAACCATAAAACCTTAAGAATTTATAAAGTTCATAGACTTATATTATAAAGTTTATAGGATTTGTAGAATTTGTATTTATAGAACATATCTCATTCACAGAGTTGGACAGAGAACTTAATTTATAGGACTGGTTCAATTTATAGAATTTACAGAATTTACACAAATTAAATAATTTATAGAGTTTATAAAATGTATGGAATTTATAGAATTTATAGAAATTATGAAGTGGAATTTATACAACTGGCAGAGTTGAAACCATTTTTAGAATTAAAAGAATTTACAATAATTAAAATTTATAAAACTCATAAAATAGAATTATTATGATATTCAGCATTTATAAAATTGATAGAATTTATAAAATTTTTGTAGAAATTTTGGAATTTTTATACTGAATAGATTTTATAAAGAATGATTTGACTATATACAATTTCCAGACCTTAGAATGACAAGGCCCTAAGTGATTGCAGCAAAAATTCGAGCAAATCAACGTTAAAGTTTTAGACCCACATGACTTGTTTGTTTATGTATCATTCTAGATCAATTTTTGTCTATTGTCGTGTAGTTACTACATCTATGACATTCTCGAGTAGGAAAAGTGTATCTGGAAATTTAAAAGAGTTACAAGTGCACAAGTTGTTCACTTAGAAGCTTGGCTCTCCGAAGTGCCCATATCTTTTTACCTAATAGATTCTAAGGGGTCGTAGAACCTAGTATTAAATATAAAATAAATTTGTCACTTTATTAAATAAAATTCTATAAGTGGATGTTTCATATAGCAATATTGCTAGGTAGAACATTTTTATTCTAAAAATATGATTTGAAACGCTCAAAGTTCTGTGAGATACTAAATTGATAGAGAATTTGATTTTAAGTATATGTAAATATGTCGAAAACTCATGTTTTGAAATTTTTTAGTTAGAACCTTGTCATGTACGATCGTACAGATAACACGTATAAGTACTTTAGTATTTATGAACAATTATTCAACACCCCATAGATAGTCAGGTTCATTTACTATGCATTTACATAAATTAAACAATTTATAGAATTCATAGAATCTTCAAAATTTATAAAATTCATTAAAATTTATAGAATTTAGAGATTTTAGAATTAAAGAAAATTATAGAATTTATAAAATTTTTACAGTTGATAAGCTTATTAGAATTTAAAAAATTTATCGAATCTACAAAGTTTAAAGAATTTATTTAATTTATAACTTATACTAATTTATAGGATTTATAGTATTTCTGGACCTTCAAGAATTTGTGGAATTTTTAGAATTTATTGAATACATAAAATTTATAGAATTTTTAGAAATTATCGAGTAGAATTTGTGGAACTAATAGGATCTACAATATTTAAAATTTATAAAATTCATAAAATTTGTAGAAATTATAGAATTTACTTTATAGAATTTATAAAACTTATGGGATTTGTAGAATATGTAGAATTTAGAAAATTTATATAATTTATCGAATTTACGGAATTTATAGAATTTAAACCACTTTCTGAATTTTTAGCTTTTATAGAGGATTTGTGGGATTTATAGAATTTAAACAATTTATAGAATATATAAAATTTGTTGAAGTTATGGAAATCTTGGAATTCACAGAATATAAATTTGAGTTTGTGGAATTTGTATAACTGAGAGAATTGAAACAATTTAAAGAGCTATTATAATCTTCAAAATTTATAAGATTTGTAGTATTTATAGAATTTATAAAATTTATGGAATTTAGCGAATTTACAGAATTTAAAGGATTTGTGGAATTTTAGACACTCTGAATTTTAATCTTTACAGGATTTTATGAGAATTTGTGGAATTTATTTAACTACAAAAATTTAGAAAGTTAGAGTATATAAAATTTGTAGAAATTATGCAACTTTATAAAATTTATAGAAATCATTGAATTTTTAAAATAGGACAAATTTCAGTTTGTAAAATTTAAGCAAATGACAAAATTGAACCAGTTAGTTGGAATCCGAAGAATCTACAAAAGAACAAGAATATTAAACTAATAGAATTTTTAGAGTTAATAGACTTAATAATATGTAATTTATAGAATTTGTAGAATAAGTAAAATTCATTGAATTTATCAATTTTATAAAATTTTGTGGAGTATATCGTATTTTGCATAATTTGTAGGATTTATAGGATCCCCAGTTTGTAGGATTTATTGGATTTAAAGGACTGGTTCAATTTATAGAATTTTTATAATTTACTGAATTTAACAAAATTTACAGAATTTATAGGGCTTTATAGAATTTCTGGGGCTTCAAGAAATTATGGAATTTTTAGAATTTATTGAATATATAAAATTTGTATTATGAAATTTATAGAATTTTTAGAAATTATCCAGTAGAATTTGTGGAACTAATAGGATTTACAATATTTAAAATTTATAAAATTCATAAAGTTATTTGTAGAATATACAAAATTTGTTCAATTTATGGAGTTTATAGAATTTATGGAAATCACAAAATTCACAGAATATCAATTTGAGTTTGTGGAATTTGTAGAACTGACAGAATTGAAACAATTTAAAGAACTAATAGAACCCACAAAATTTATAAGATTTGTAGCATTTATAGAATTTATAAAATATATGGAATTTAGCGAATTTACAGAATTTAAAGGATTTGCCGAATTTCAAGAATTCTGAATTTTAATGTTTAGAAAATTTTAAGAGAATTCGTGGAATTTATATAGCTACAAAAATTTAGAAAGTTAAAGTATGTATATAAAATTTGTAGAAATTATGCAAGTTCAAAATTTAGAGAATTTATAAGATTTATAGAATTTCTGGCGTTTCAAGAAATAATGGAATTTTTAGAATTTATTGAATATATAAAATTTGTATTATGAAATTTATAGAATTTTTAGAAATTATCGAGTAGAATTTGTGGAACTAATAGGATCTACAATATTTAAAATTTATAAAATTTATAAAATTTGTAGAAATGATTGAATTTATAGACGTTATAGAATTTATAAAACTTATAGGATTTGTAGAATTTATAGAATTTAGAAAATTTATATAATCTATCGAATTTACGGAATTTATGGAATTCAAATAACTTACTAAATTTTTATTTTTTATAGAGAATTTGTTGGATTTATAGAATTTAAAGAATTTATAGAATATATAAAATTTGTTGAATTTATGGAGTTTATAGAATTTATGGAAATCATAGAATTCACAGAATATAAATTTGAGTTTATGGAATTTGTAGAACTGACAGAATTGAAACAATTTAGAGAACTAATAGGATCTACAAAATTTATAAGATCTGTGGCATTTATAGAATTTATAAAATTTATGGAATTTAGGGAATTTACAGAATTTAAAGGATTTGACGAATTTCAAGAACTCTGAATTTTAATGCTTAGAAGATTTTAATTGGAATTGGAATTTATATAACTATAAAAATTGAGAAAGTTAGAGTATATAAAATTTGTAGAAATTATGCAAGTTTATAGAATTTATAGAAATCATTGAATTTTTAAAATAGGAAAAATTTCAGTTTGTAGAATTTGAACAAATGACAGAATTGAAACAGTTTTTGGGAATCCGAAAAATCTACAAAATATAAAGAATTTATAAAATTTACAAAATTTATAAAATCCACAAAACTTATAAAATTTTTAGAGTTAATAGACTTAATAATACGAAATTTATAGAATTTGTAGAATAAGTAAAATTTATAGAATTTATCAATTTTATAAAATTTTGTGGAATATATCGCATTTGCATAGTTTGTAGGATTTATAGGATAATTTAAAGGACTGGTTCAATTTATAGAATTTTTATACCTTACTGAATTTTACAAAATTTATTAATCTTCAAGAAATTATTGAATTTTTAGAATTTATTGAATATATAAAATTTGTATTATGAAATTTATAGAATTTTTAGAAATTATCGAGTAGAATTTGAAGAACTAATAATATCTACAATATTTAAAATTTATAAAATTTATAAAGTTTGTAGAAATGATAGAATTTATGGACGTTACAGAATTTATAAAACTTATGGGATTTGTAGAATTTATAGAATTTAGAAAATTTATATAATCTATCGAATTTACGGAATTTATAGAATTCAAACAACTTAACTAAATTTTTAGTTTTTATAGAGGAATTGTGGGATTTATAGAATTTAAAGAATTTATAGAATATATAAAATTTGTTGAATTTATGAAGTTTATAGAATTTATGCAAATCATAGAATTCACAGAATATAAATTTGAGTTTGTGGAATTTGTAGAACTGACAGAATTGAAACAATTTAAAGAACTAATAGAATCTACAAAATTTATAAGATTTGTAGCACTTATAGAATTTTTAAAATATATGGAATTTAGCGAATTTACAGCATTTAAAGGATTTGCCGAATTTCAAGAACTCTGAATTTTAATGTTTAGAAGATTTTAAGAGAATTCGTGGAGTTTATATAACTACAAAAATTTAGAAAGTTAGATTATATAAAATTTGTAGAAATTATGCAAGTTTATAGAATTTTTAGAAATCATTGAATTTTTAAAATAGGACAAGTTTCAGTTTGTAGAATTTGAACAAATGACAGAATTAAAATAATTTGAAGGAATTCATAGAATCTACAAAATATAAAGAATTTATAAAATTTACATAATTTATAAAATCCACATAACTTTTAAAATTTTTAGAGTTAATAGACTTAATAATACGAAATTTATAGAATTTGTAGAATAAGTAAAATTTATAGAATTTATCAATTTTATAAAATTTTGTGGAATACCATATATCGAATTTGCACATTTGCAGGATCTATAGGATAATTTAAAGGACTCGTCCAATTTATAGTATTTACAGAATTTACACAAATTAAAGAATTTATAGAGTTTATAAAATTTATTGAATTTATTTTTGCTGTGTCTGAAAAAGTATGAATCAAGTGATTGTATGATGGCAGTCGTCCCAGCGGGTATAGTTAGAATTTTTCTCGAATTTTTTCTCTCTTTTACCCATCACCTAGACCCAAGATCGATCTCTTACTAGCTGCCGGTATAAAAACTTTTTTGAACCATTTAATGACAAGATTTATAAAGATTGAGAGAGAGTTTTCCGATCGAGCATATATTTCGGGATAACTCCAATTTCACCTGCTCTGCAAAGTTTGAAGGATTCTCTTGAAGTCAGCTTTATTCGATAGCTGCGTTTACGTCACTAATTCACTTTTATTTTATCTGCAACCATTTTGAGGATGCTTTAAATACATCGGAAGAAAATTCAAAATTTTCTATGGCTTTCAAAGTTCATCATTTTAAATGAACGTCATGTATAGCGAGGCGTACTTAACTTAGCGAAAACTTATTTTGATACAAGATGTAATTTATCAGTCCTTCCATCACCCTCGTTCGATTCACCCATCTACAAAATATTTATTTTATATTATTTTTGTACTCGAGTTCAATGGGTTCACTAGATCTGCCATTGTATCCAATATCTTCATCGGTGTAATTGTCTTTAGCGTCTTCAACTACAACAGGTTCAGGCATGATACTAGAATTGTTGTAGTATAAAGTATCATAAGTATCAACAAATACTTGACAATTTACAGCTTCTTTTATCATATTTTCTAGGTGAAAAGCAAATGATATTTCTTCTTTTGTTGTAACAGATTTTACGTCACAAGTTCGACAGTAATTTCAAAATATTTTTCGGATTCATTATGAAGTGATATTGTTAAAGCGCAAGTTAAAAATAATAGAGGCTATCACTTTAATGCTTTTCATATTTTAAATCCATACCAGAGACGCTTTTCACATACGACTTTTTTTTTTGGTAGCCATGGTACTTACTTCAAGGTAAAATTTTTAATGTGAACATTAATAGGCATTCTTTAGAGGAAAAAAAAAATTAAAATTTTTCCATGTCCACTTGCCCAAATTTCATTTTTAAATTTTGCAATCCCGAAAAAAGAGGCTAAAACTGCTCCTAATTTTTAAAAAAAATTTAAAAGCTATCAGCGGAAAACGTAAAAGTCAGGTAAAAATCCTAATTTTTGCATACTCACTGATCCTGAACAGATGTAACTAGGGTGCCGAAATATTGAATTTCTCAAATTTTGTATTTAAAAAAAAAACAAACATTGAATTTGTCATCAGTGGTTTTGAATCCCAGTATGCCGCCATATTGATCCGCCATATTGGATCCACCATTTTGAATTTCTAAGATCTGACAACGGATACGTGATTAGCGACCCCAAAAAACCCAGTACATCAACTTTTGTGCAAAAGTTGTTGGTAGAAAAAATTAAAGTAATTTATTTGTGATAGGGGTAGTTTACCTCCGTAAGGAGTTTTTATGTTAACTGCATTTTTTTCATATAGGATGCAAAAATATTTTTTTAGAAATTTTTTAATAATTTCAGAATGTTTATAAAAAAAAATTAGATTAGTAGATTTGGCGAGGATTTGCTTTGAGCTGTGTGATTTTAGGTCTGAGTAGTTTTCTTGATAATTCGAGATTATTTTGAAGCGTTTTCGAAGATTTCGATTGATTCACCAATTGGCAAGAACTTTCGACATTTTTGGCTTCGAATTCCTTAAGTATTTACCGGTGAGCTACTCGGTCTAATATAAAGTAACAAGATTTTCGAAATTTTGGCTAAAATGGTGAGAGACCATTTAAATCTTAATATCAATTTATCTCAACCTCGACCAGCCGACGTTTAAAATAATTAAAGCCGATCAAAAATCAAAATGCTAAACGTAATTGGTTCAAAATTCAAATAAAATCTAACTTTCTAAAATAAATGTTAATTTTTAGCTCAACTTTGGAATTTTGAAATTATTTTAGGGATTGTATTTTGAAGACTTTTGCAGTAATTTAGCAAATAATTTAGATTTACGCATAAAATAGAGAAGTTAAAATTTAAATTTAAATATTTAGCTTTCAAGGACGTATTTAAATTTGAGCTTTTCCTATTTTTTGTAAGTTACCTTCTAATCATTATAAATAACTAATTCAATTTATTTATTTTTTCTATTTACAGGTAAGCGCTCAGTTCATTAATTTACCAGATTAATTACTATTCGGGTTTGTATGTCTGAATAATTTTTGTTTGTACGTTGATGTAAACATAAATAGAATCGTAATTTGATATACATATGTATAGTACAAAGGTATAATCATAATAAAACGTAAATAATAGATTTTGATAGGCATTATTGGAATACTAAACTTTATTAGACACATCTAATGTCCACCTACTTGTACACATAAATTCCCTCTCGCAAATATAATTTTGCCGCCGCACACATTCTCAACAATGTAATAATACTATTACATACACAACAAATTCTAATTTTATTTAATTCACCTTAATACAAAACCGCATCTAAGATCTCAAATTACTAATAAATATGTTTTAATAGAATTAAAATGATGGATATCCTTTTTTAGTGGACTGATAAGCTGTCATCCATATCCACAATACTACTCAATAATCCCACTCAATAAAACAAAAAAAACTAGAGTACGCCACTAAAACTGTGGTAGTAAAAGTTTTATACAATACTCGTGTATCAAGATATAAATTAAAGGTCAGTCACATAATTTATAAAGAACTATTAATGTTAAATTGTAATAGGAACCCAATTTTAAAATAAATTTGCATAATAAACTCGACTAGTTTACATAATACACGAGGTATTTAAGAACGAGAGTATGGGTTACAGATAATGTTCGACTTGCGTTGTTTTAATTTTTGTTAAGAATTTCATTTTGCACCATTGACGTAAATTTTTTGCTACCCGTACCTCTCTACAAAATGTATATAGAGAGGCACACACAACTATTTCATAGTAACTATATGGCTAAATATGGTTTGCAACTTTCTTAAGTACATATAACCGTAAGCAACATTTTTTCTGTTACTGTTTGTTGTATAAAGTTATCGGGTTGGTGGTGATATGCAACACTGATAAATACTTGTGTATGTTACTTACATTTGTCTTAATTTTTTTTTTCTTTATATTTATATGGCAATATTGGGTTTTCTTGTTGGCGTTGTCAATTTAAAAAAAATAAAAAATTTCGTTTCTATATATAAACAGCAAAAACCTGTAAAACGGGAATGAATTGTTAATTTTAGTTTTTGTGATTGATCAAATTTATAGTTTTCATATGTACGTGATATTTCATTATCTTTAGCTTTAAATCGGCTTAAAATGGGAATCAAATTGTGATGTTTGTATGTGTGTGTAATATTGGAAGCAATTTTTCAAACGTGTTTGGGTGTTAAATTAACTGCGGGTAGATTTTTTTTTTTTTTTGTGAAATCATTCCTTAACATTGATACTGGGTATCTACTAATTTAAGAGAAATAAACCTTTGCCCTTTAGTAAGTCAATTTGGGAATCTTTTAAAATTACTCAAACTGTTGCTCTAATACCAATTATTTCAAAATCTAATGAATTATAAGAGCCAGTTTTTCGCGTTGACTTATCACAAGTGGCACCAAGTGGTTTCCATAGTCCTTGTTTTTTGTTCAATTTCCGGATTAGCATAATATTAAATGCAAAATTTGAGTGTTCCAAGTGAAGAGTAGTCCTACTTCGCTTACAAGATCGGTTCAACCTACGCCAATAAAACTCTGTGAATTTTTAAGATCACAAATTCATTCATTTTTCCTATTGAAACGAATAAACTCGAATAATCTACAAGATACTCGCTCGAGTCAGCAAGGCTGTAACAAAAATTTTTCACTAGTTGTGCAATTATCAAATCAGTTTTAAAACCCTGTAACGTTAAGCAATTTAATGCTAAGCTGAACAAAAACTTAGAGGTATTGGAAATTTTATATATACAACTGTCTGTTTTAAGTTTTACCGGTAATAACGAAAATCTCAGTTTGTACGGTGAAAGACACGAACTGGAACAGTATCGGGTTGGCGATATTGCCGTGTGTTGGTGTAATAGGACAGGCGCCAAACGTAGGCGGTGGTCCCTACGCTTTTCTTTAGGATTTCCTTTGTTGTACGAACCGTACGCTCCGCTTATCCATTGGACAAGGAATGCCTTCATTACTATAATGCCTGGATGACCTTTGTGGAAGGACGATAAAATTTGTGCTGCTCAAGAATGATTGTTGTTTGGCCCCAGAGTAGACAGTTCTTTATTATTAATATCTCATTGCACCGTTGAAAAAATTGTTTGAATTCGTCGTCGATTTTTACATCAAGCCAACCCCTCATCGCCAAACCTAAAACTGGTATCAAAGTTTTATCTTCCGCTATTAAAACTTCTTCTTCTTCTTCTTCGGTTTCCTGAACGATATTGAAGATCAAGGTCATATCCATTGAGAAAAATTCTCTAACGAGATAGGATTAATGGTGTTGATTTTTTTCGGATTAAAGAGATCCAATAATGGTTAATAATTATTACTTTGCGGCTATTGGCGGAATTACGAAATTTCACTATCCCAGCAATAATCACTACACCTTCTTGTCGATCGAGGCTTCATTTTGCTTTGTGCACCTTCCATTCGGTGATAGTATGACCCCAATTCCGTATGGAGATTGGAATGTACTAAGAAAATGTCGCTGAAGAGAAGATTTTTTTATTCCTCGAATGATCTTTGATCCAGAAGACGATGCAGCGGCTCAGCAATGGTAGCTTTTCCTTCGAAAAATCCTTCATAAAAATTAAGAAGCTCCCAAAAAGCTTGAATTTGCATTTTGTCTTGAGGTTCCGGAATGTTATTGATAGTTGTTATTTTTTCCTCAGTAGGCCGAATTCCATTGGAATCGTAAGGAAAGCCTAGGAAATTTACTATCTCAATCGAAGACCAATGTCCAATTACGATGATATCCTCAAAATAGGGGAAGAACGCCTTCGATTTCTTTGAGCGGCTGTTCGATAAATTTTTGGAATATGCCAGGTGCGGACGATATTCAAAACTGTAAACGTTTTACTTTGAATGCTCCCTTATGAATGAAATAACAGGAACGAGTGGGTTTTAATTCCGTCTCCAACTCAAGATATTAATTTGGCTGAAATTGATATTTTCACGTTGGACTAGACCCATTCTATCATTTCTTTTCCACAAAATATCAGGAACGAGTATGTTTAAGTCCCATACCCAACTCAAGAGGTTAATTTGGCTCAAATTAATATTTTCCTATTGCAATAGACGCATTCTATCCAAAAATTTTCTCTTTTCCGCATAAGATCAGGAAGGAGTTGGTTTTAGTTCCATATTTAACTCCATACATTCTTGGGTACTCCATGATATTTTTCTTCATTTCTAAAAGGTTAATAAGGCTGAAGTTGATATTTTCATGTTGAACTAGACCCATTCTATCCTAAAAATATCTCTTTTACTCAATTTATCAGTAACGAGTGGGTTTTAATTCCATATTCAACTCAAGGGATTATTTTGGCTGAAATTGATATTTTCATGTTGAACTAGACTCATTCTATCCTAAAATTTTCTCTTTTCCGCAAAGTATCAGGAAGGAGTGGATTTTAGTTCCATATTCAACGCAAGTGTTTATTTTTGGCCTTATGTTGAACTAGATCCATTCTATCCTAAAATTTCCTCTTTTCTGCAAAATATCAGTAATGAGTGGGTTTTAATTCCATATTCAACTCAGGAGGTTAATTTTGGCTGAAATTGATATTTTCATGTTGAACTAGACCCATTATATCCAAAAATTTTCTCTTTTCCGCAAAGTATCAGGAAGGAGTGGATTTTAGTTCCATATTCAACTCAAGTGTTTATTTTTGGCCTTATGTTGAACTAGATCCATTTTATCCTAAAATTACCTCTTTTCTGCAAAATATCAGTAACGAGTGAGTCTTAATTCCATATTCAACTCAAGGGATTATTTTGGCTGAAATTCATATTTTCATGTTGAACTAGACCCATTCTATCCTAAAATTACATCTTTTCCACAAAATATCAGTAACGAGTGGGTTTTAATTCGATATTCAACTCAAGCGTTTATTTTGGCTGAAATTGATATTTTCATGTTGACCTAGACCCCTCCTATTCTAAAATTACCTCTTTTTTCCGCAAAATATCAGTAACGAGTGGGTTTTAATTCCATATTCAACTCAAGAGGTTATTTTGGCTGAAATTGATATTTTCATGTTGACCTACTGTCTTCCACCGTAAAAAACGCCTAGGCGCTTTATTCGGGAGTAGCTTAAAATACGAACATTTTGAAAATGAAGGAAAAAAATCAAATAAAACGCCTAAGCGTTGTATTTGGAAATTCGAATACCACTAAGAAAATAAAAATAAATTTTTCAATGTAAATATCATGTTATTTTCGTAAAACAAAGAGGAATATAAGGTATATTTGCGCAAAAATTTCATGTTTTATAGAAAGGTACCCTTCAAGCAACTCAAAAAAAAAACGAATTTGATTATTGGAAAATTTGAAAATGCGATACCTATCGCCCGAAATAAAGATTCATATAATATTTCAGTGAATGATCAAAGGTAACTGTGATTATTTTTGATCTGGTTACAAAGTTTTATTGTTTTGTCCGATAGAGCACATGGTCCACTAATATATAAATAATAAAAGCATTCTAATTGTTATTTGTCTATTGGGGACACAAAATATAATGGATAACACATTGCCTAAAATATAAATTAAAGTAGCTAATTGCCATTCCTAACTGCTTCCGTTATCAACTTGTAGGAGAGGAAAGCGGTCAGTTCTCTAATCCATTCCACGGAAAATTAAATGAGTGTCCTGTGGGCCGATTTTTGATCCCACGATTCCATTGACTGTAGAATTCATTTTAAACTTAAAAAAATTAGTGATTAAATAAACCGAATTTAGGATTTTGCCAACCAAACTTGCGTTGGAAAAATTTAGAATTTTACAAATTAAATTTTATAAAGAGCCGAGTAAAAACGTTTTACTTACAGTTCAGAATATCTCATGAGCTATTACGTTTAAAATTTGTACCTGTGCGAACTGCAATAACGAAGAGAAAGTTTGAATTTGTTAATTGCTTTTTGTTGGAAAGCCTCTAAATTGTCTGCAGTCGAGATTAAAATTCTAAATACTTTTAAAAAAATCAGAAAAATCTATGGCTTAGAAGCCGGAATCGACCTTATCGCGCCTCAACTGGTACCTTTCGAACCGTAATTATAGAGTTTTGTTGAATGTAGTAGTTAGCCCAACGAACGATTGTATACTAAAACGTTTTTTTTTTCATGTAGGTCGATGCATGGATGTAGTAAATGTTGGTCTATGGCTAGAATCGAACTCAAGACCACTTGTTGTAAGCAGCTCTATTAATGCTTTATGTTTGATGATGAAAGTTTCTTAAGCCGTCATAAAATAGTTCTGAAAAAGAGTTATACGAGAACTCTAAGAAAAAATTATTCTTTTACACAGTAGAGTAAGAAAATTCAGTAGGTTCATAATTCTTCCACCACATCATCATTCTTCCTTCCAACCATGTCAAAAACGACGATTCTACTTAGCCCAGTCAAATTCACTCGGCATTTAAACTTAAAATTAGATATTTTCTTTACAGAGTACTGCTAATAAAAAAATACAGATTTTTGGCCAAATGCCTTGAAAAATATTAAATTCTTGGATTTTAACAAGAACTAAATTTGAATTGGTTCGAAACTTCACGTTTCATTACACTACCAAGATTAACCTTTCATTACTTTTCAGGTTAAAAATTTATGAAATCGACTCACGAATTTTACAGAAATTTGGAAATATTAACAAAATCTCAGAAATTCAGGTTTAAATATAATCCTCCATTCGATTGCAAATTAGATTTACATACTCTAGAAAATATGTATATTCGATTGATTTTGGCATGATTTTTTCAATTGAGCATTTATTATTTCGGGTCTTACTTTCGAGCTGCTGAACTTCTTACGAAGCAAATAAAATCAAAGTCAAGACAATCACTCAAAGTAATATGAATTTAGTATATGAATTTTTCGAATTAAGTTATATATTTTATAATAAAATTCCTCACAGTATTACGACGAATTATTCAAATTTCGAAAAGAATTGTATTTTGATAACTTAAATCATTTAACTTGAATAAAACGCTCTGGGCGTATTATTCGAATAAAACGCCCAGTAGGCGCTCTGTTCGTTTAAAGCGCCTAGGCGTTTTTTACGGTGGAAGACAGTAGACCCATTATATCCAAAAATTTTCTCTTTTCCGCAAAGTATCAGGAAGGAGTGGGTTTTAGTTCCATATTGAACTCAAGTGTTTATTTTTGGCCTTATGTTGAACTAGATCCATTCTATCCTAAAATTTCCGCTTTTCCGCAAAATATCAGTAATGAGTGGGTTTTAATTCCATATTCAACTCAAGAGGTTATATTGGCTGAAATTGATATTTTCATGTTGACCTAGACCCCTCCTATTCTAAAATTACCTCTTTTCCGCAAAATATCAGTAACGAGTGGGTTTTAATTCGATATTCAACTCAAGCGTTTATTTTGGCTGAAATTGATATTTTCATGTTGACCTAGACCCTCCTATCCTAAAAATATCTCTGTTACTCAATTTAGCAGTAACGAGTGGGTTTTAATTCCATATTCAACTCAAGCGTTTATTTTGGCTGAAATTGATATTTTCATGTTGAACTAGACCCATTATATCCAAAAATTTTCTCTTTTCCGCAAAATATCAGGAAGGAGTGGGTTTTAATTCCATATTCAACTCAAGAGGTTATATTGGCTGAAATTGATATTTTCATGTTGACCTAGACCCCTCCTATTCTAAATTTACCTCTTTTCAGCAAAATATCAGTAACGAGTGGGTTTTAATTCCATATTGAACTCAAGAGGTTATTTTGGCTGAAATTGATATTTTCATGTTAACCTAGACCCCTCCTATTCTAAAATTATCTCTTTTCCGCAAAATATCAGTAACGAGTGGGGTTTAATTCCATATTCAACTCAAGCGTTTATTTTGGCTGCCATTGATATTTTCATGTTGACCTAGACCCCTCCTATTCTAAAATTACCTCTTTTCAGCAAAATATCAGTAACGAGTGGGTTTTAATTCCATATTGAACTCAAGAGGTTATTTTGGCTGAAATTGATATTTTCATGTTAACCTAGACCCCTCCTATTCTAAAATTATCTCTTTTCCGCAAAATATCAGTAACGAGTGGGGTTTAATTCCATATTCAACTCAAGCGTTTATTTTGGCTGCCATTGATATTTTCATGTTGAACTAGACCGGGTTCTATCCTAAAAATATCCCTTTTACTCAATTTATCAGTAACGAGTGGGTTTTAATTCCATATTCAACTCAAGAGGTTATTTTGGCTGAAATTGATATTTTCATGTTGAACTAGACCCATTCTCTCCAAAAATTTTCCCTTTTCCGCAAAATATCAGGAAGGAGTGGGGTTTAGTTCCATATTCAACTCAAGTGTTTATTTTTGGCCCTATGTTGAACTAGACCCATTCTATCCTAAAATTACCTCTTTTTCGGAAAATATCAGTAACCAGTGGGTTTTAATTCCATATTCAACTCAAACGTTTATTTTGGCTGAAATTGATATTTTCATGTTGAACTAGACCCATTCTATCCTAAAATTATCTCTTTCCCGAGTGGGTTTTAGTTCCATATGTATCTCATTCAATTTTGTTTTAATTTATTTTACAAACACATGAGACGGAACATAAACTTTGTATCTTGTAATTTTTGAAGTAGTTTAGCAGCATTCTGTCTCTACTTACATATTCCTGAAACTCGTTTTATGGTTATTTCTTTCACAATCGATCCCCAGGTGCGAAGATTAATTTTTATTTTAAACCAATAGTAACAATCACCGAAAGAGAGCTTCGTTACTCTGAAATATTGGTAAAACAATTTTTTGGTCGAAGAAATACAAGCATCATTTCCTCTCTTATAATATTCTCGCTTGCATGCACAATTTAAATCGCTTTTTTCTCTATTTAAACTGCGAATATAGATTTTTTTATGCAGTAGTGTGCATATATAAAAATGTTAGTGAAAAATGTATGTTGCTTAAAATTATTTGTTGAAAATTTCTTTTCCCCACTGATCATTTCTCAATTTCAAACTGATCTTGTGAAATCTTTGCAATTCCCTTTTCAAATTAAAGTTTGTAGAAATTTTTGGAAAACTCCTGACGTAAATCTGCCATTCTAATTTATCTGGTGTTCGTTACTTAATTTATGGACGTCCACTGGGGACGAGGTTGAATGATCTATTCAATATTTGCCAAAAGTCTATATACCAAGGTTTGACATTCCCCTCTGCGTACCTTATCACGAATAAAACAAAAAATTTTCCACTTCTCGTTTGAAACCTACCAATTTCTCGATATCAAAATTAAAAATCACTTGTGTAAATGTGAAACATACAACCATAACCAATCGATCAAAGCAAATAATCAATTTCAATAATAATAAAACAAATTTTTAATTGTAATCTTAAGCAATAAATTTTAATTTATACCAGTGTACGTAAAACAAATTAATTAATTACTTCAGTCAATTTTGCGCTCTCTATGTAGTGTAGTACATATAGATATAAACTTTATAGGCGATCGAAGTGAATGTAATAAATGTTAAACAAGCTTAAAAAAAACATTTTCCGCCATCCTAGTCGATGTCTCTCTCTCTCTCACTCTCTTAAAAAGTGCGCGGAATTCCATAAAATATTCGCTTTAGACAGTGAATTGCTAATTTAATTACTTTATTAGATATCGATCAACATTAACATAATAAATATCTCAAAATGACACAACAACAAACATTGTTTTTTTGTTGTAAAACTACATTCATTATTTGTGTTATCTATATACAGATTCGTATTTGTTGTTCTTTGAGACGTTATACGTTTTTTTTGCCGTTCTTGTGTATAACATCATCATCTCTGTACTGCTGTGTGACTTTTTTTTTTTTTGTATCTAGTACTGTGTTTGGATACACAAATACACAATGCTTAAGGGAGATAACTTTGCTGAACAACAGATGAAATCAAATATTGACATATCACAGAAATATAGAAGGAAGATTTTTTATATTTAATGTGTGTGTTTGTGTGTACTACCAAAGGAATGTTTTATGTTTTTATTTAGATTCGGAGAAAAGATGTGCGTGCGGGGTGACGTTTTGGAAAATGGGAAAATTGAAAATCGTGTATTGCACGTGGATAATAAAATAAGGGTGATTTTTATCTCTTATAAATATACTCGTATATATGTACAGAACAATTTATATCAATTCTATCGGTATCATGATGTGTTTAAAGTAACCTAAACGACTGGATGTTGTCTGACCTGAATAAAATTGATTTGTTTTTATTCTACTTGTAGCGGTTTGAATATTCTAATTTCACGATAATATTGCTGAACCCATAGAGATATAAATGGTATACACACATTCATTGAAATATGGGTTTTGAATTTTTCAGAAAGTTTTCTCTATGAGTCATTGTACTACCTTATAATATTTGTTCCTCATCCAAATACGGATTAAAGCAAATCAAGGAAGTAATATTTCTTAATCTTTTACTGAACCCCTTCCCAATCTCTTATTTAACTTCAAAATCAACTTCCAAATTAATCCCTAATCGAATCCTTCACTCAACTCTTACTCAATCTTCAAGTAAATCACCAAATCAATCATCAAGTTATGCCCAAAGTGAACGTTCAACTCAAGTTCTAAATCAAAACAGTTCGAAAACTGCTTACTTGAAGTCATCCATAATTCAACCCTCAACTCAACCCTAAACTCAACGCCAAACTCAACTCTCAGATCAACACAGTCCCAAAAAACTATAGGCGTACATGAACTCAACTTCGAACAGCTCTTAACCCCAAATAAATCCCCAAATGAACCTCCAATGAATTCTCATATCAACTCTCAACTCAACCGCAAATTCAACGCTTAACTCAATCTGGTCCAAAAACTGCGTGCGTACATGAACTCAACTCGAATCAACTTAAGCTTAATCCCCAAATTAATCTCCGACTGCACTGCTCACTCAACTCTAACATAACCCCAACTCAACTCCAACTCAACTCAACTCATCCCTCAACTCAACTCCAAACTGAATTGAAAACCAGTTGGTTTTGGGTGAATTCTAATCGAATGTTTTCGACTCTTTTGACCAACTTAAAAATAAACCTCCAATGAACTCTCATATCAACCCTTAACTCAACCGCGAATTCAACGCTTAACTCAATCTGGTCCAAAAACTGTATGCGTACCTGACCTCAACTCGAATCAACTCAAGCTAACTTTTAATTCAACCCTTAACCCGTAAATTAATCTCCGACTGAACTGCTCACTCAACTCTAGCATAACCCCAACTCAACTCCAGCTCAACCCGAACTCAACCCTCAACTCAACTATAAACTGAATTAAAAACCACTTGGTTTTGGGTGAATTCTAATCGCAGGTATTCGTTCCTCTTGACGTACAAATTTCAAAAGCTTCTAAATTCTCCTCCTTAACCAATGAAAGCTCAATCCATGATTCAGAAATTATGTTTATCATGCAAAGGAATATACGAGCAAGGTTATAAGACCGGCTAACAAACTGAGAATTTTAATCAATTGATGAAATGTTTCGTTTCTGTATTTCCCCATCAAAATACTTGGAAAAGGAAACGGGTTCATACCACAAGTGCTAGTTCCGCGTAAAAATATTAACGAAATTGACTCTGGTGAGGATGAATTAACGGCGCTATACGAAAAGTTTCAATCAACAAAATGCAAGTTTAGCAAGCTAAATCTAATTTCCACAAATTTAGTGACAATACAAGGAGCCAGCGTTTAAAGAGCCTCCGAATTTTTAGAAAACGTCGATTTATCGGATACAGCCAACTGTCTAAATTCTTCTCGATCATCATCATTTTCATTTGGTTCTTTCCAGAATCATCAAAATAGTTCGCCATGTACTTTGGAATATTGGAAGGAACGAAGCGAAATAAAAACAAGGATCACAGAATCTTTGGTAAAGGACGAAAGTGATGAACGAACTTATGTAGAAGAGGTAGACATTTTGGAGTTTAAATATAATGGGCTACTCGACAGTGACGCAAATATTTCGGTACTAGGCAAAGGTAGTGAGATTTACCTTAATCATCCAAATGTAAGGTTTCGGAATTTTTCCTAAGCCGTGCGTACTGCAAGTGAGCAAGCTGAAACTATCTTGGGTCATATAGTATTGTTCGGTCTCTCCTGCGGTTCAGGAATTTATCAATGTAGAACTGGACAGAATGTTATCGTTGGGGGTTTTTAGGAAGGCAGTAGTTGGTGGTGTTCACTTATTGCTGTGGTGCGCAAGTCCAACGGCAAAGTAAGACTGTGTCTTGAGGCACGTAATGTTAACCAGGTTTCAGTGACGAACGCTTTCCCTTTTCCTATCATCGATGGCCTGCTGAGGCGTCTTGACCAGACGAGGTTTGAGCCTTGATTTGAAAGGCGCTTACAGGCAGACCCTGTTAGAAGACGGGCCAAGGGATAAGACTGCCGTCACTGTTCCTGGTCGACCAATATACAAATTCACGGCATGTCTTGCCGTTTTGACTTTGCATCGCTCGATAAACCATGAGTAAATTAATGTCGATGCAAGTAGAGTAAAATGGTCCAAATGCCTACTTTTCTAAGGCTCAGCGTAATTATTACATCTTAGATCTTGAGTGTTTACCTGCCGTGGTGAGCGTTAAGAAATTTAGACAATATGTGGAAGGGTTACTTTTTACCATGATCGATAGGACAAAGGGATTTCTCCGGTCGTCTCGCTCGCTGGAGTCGTAAACTTCAGGCATGCAATTTCAATATAGAATTTTGTAAAGATAATGAAAATTTAGTACCTGACGCCAAATTTTATCTCTTGGTATTGATTTAGAAGCTACTGTATTTATCAAAAATATTGATTACCAAAATTACCTTAGGACTATTTTCAAATATCTCGGAAAGTTTGATCCCACAAGTTCTAAGCTCATTGTCATCTTATATCTGCACACCTTGGATATCAAAAAACTTTGAAATTAATACGCAGATACTATTTCTGGCCAAATATGGCCAAAGACGTTTTGGATCATTTTTCTGAAAGTTATCGTTCACTTCAACAACTTTTGATCGACCTACTTGGACCATACCATAGTATCGGAAGCTATCCTTAGCGTTAATGGTGTTCAGTTTACATCGCATCTATTTCGTGATCTACTTAACTGATATGGGGTTAAACATCAGAGCATAATAACAGTTCCATTCTTGGAGCAAGTTGCTTTTTTGTCGGTGAAAATGACACTAAGGCCTAGGTATTTTTAAACAAGGATAAATCGGCGGATTAATCCATAGTTTTCGAAAGTCCACTGATTTAGCCGGGGTTACTTTTGGTAATTTTAAACTTGGATAAATCCGTGGATTTTTTGTTTTTAGCGTGCAACGCTAAAAACAACAAAGGCACCTTATAGAGTTAGATAGAGTGTAAAGAACTGAATATTATGTTAGCTAGCCATATCCGCTGAAGTACTTTCGAGAGTACGTTGCGACGGTTCATTATTAAAAATAGCATTTCGCGAACTGAAAATATACGAAATGAGGATGAACGAATATTGAGCAATGCCGTCGAGCTATAAAATGTTCTTAAACCGCTGAAGATAACTTCAAACACCCAAAGCTGTAACGACTTCGGCGTTATTGTTAACAAATTTAAAAGAACAGGCTACTATTATTGACCATAGACGTTAAAACTTCGAAAATAAATATTCGCCATAAGAAGAAATAAATATATTGCCTTGTTAATAAAATTAATCCATTTGGTATGAGCTCAAAATCCAAAATTGCCATTGTCATGACCATTTGTCCCATGGTAGGACCATTGGAAACAAACAAAGAAATAGAATTCAGTCAAAAGAAGAGCTGAACATACACAGTCTATCTACAAAATTTAATCAAACTGTCGCACTGTTTATGTAGAAGCCACGAATTTTTAATTGCAAAAATTGAGCTACTGATTTAATACCCCATTAAAAATCGGTGTTTAGATCAATCAAAAACATGTTAAAAGCGCAATACGACCGCTCTACCTAATCAAGATTATTGAGAATAATAAAATTTTGAATGCCTAGGATATACGGTCAAATAAGTTGTTTAATAGAAATATTAATTTTGTGCAAAACTGATTAAACTAAAGTTTACATTGAAAATAGCTGTTTGGTTTAATAATCTAGTTTAGACGTAACGACCGTGTCTTGGTTGTCCTTATCGTGTTCTATATTATTCTTTTTATTAATGCGGATGTCAAAAATCTTAAAATTTAGCAACACGCACCAGTCCTAAGGTGACCTTTGGCTTAGCAAAATCTGTTGTGTTATTCTTAAATTATGTTAAGTGTTCGTAAAAATATTTTATTGTTACTGTTGTTTCGGTTTTCGATAATTAAAAAAAAACTCTTAACAGAGCTTTAACCAGTTTAATATTCAATACAAAGCTAATTTGTAATTATTAAAAATTTCTTAGTAAAAATAGAATTTTGTTTGGTATGGAAGATATCAAAATATAAAACTGAATAACATATTTATAAAATAAGCAACTTAGTCACTTGCTCTAAATTATCCGCAATTTAAAATAAATCAACTTTAAATTAGAGTGATATAAATAGACGATTTTACATTTTCAACAGTTTAGTGTTACGTATTTCAAACATTGTAGATTTCCGTTTAAGCTGCTTACAAAAAAAAAAAGTTTGAATGCAGTACTAACTGAGCAACATATTTTGCGTGCGACCTCTTTCATAATTTTGAGCAACATCATGAATTTGGATACCCCATTCAATAGAATGAGTTATTTTCGATGGTTGCTCCGTGGTCTAATTTTAATACATAACCTAAAAATTGATCAACACAATTAATTTGTGCTCAGCTTTGATTTAAGCAAAACTAAATAAAGCAAAAGATTGCATAACTTTTTTAACAATTTCGGAAACTGAGCAAATAATTTTAGCCTCTAAAATTAGGCTGCTAAATAGGTAATCATAGTTGTTAACCAAATTCAAGTCAAAGGTCGTTTAACCTCAATAAATGTGTTACACACAATAATTGAGCAACCCTCGAAAGTAAATTTCTTCTAAGGACAGCTTATTTTACTTTTCTTGACTTATTTATACTTTACCATTCAGAACGAATTTACCCCTAACTAGGGTATTGCTTAAGCCTTGAGCCAAACTAATTATAGTTTCCAACTATTTAAACGCTTTAAAAAAATTAGCTGAGAAATAGCGTACTAAATGAACAATTTAAATTTTAATTTGAAGTATTCCACACTTTTCAGTCTATTAAAATAATTGAGCAACTATTTTTCTTGATGTCGCCATTTTAAATATTATAATAGGCAAGAGCAATTAAATGTATAATTGCCTTTGTATAAAGCAAGGTTGTATTATTAGCAAATCATATAATTTAAATGTCAGTGTTCAAACAACCCAGAGGTAATCAGCGGTTGTTTCTGCTCAAGGTGGTGGCTTACAAATTAGGGTCAAATTATTCAGTTTTCATTGAAACAATCGATATAATCGAGCATGGAGCTCGGTGTCGCTTCGTTTCTGAAGAAAATACAAATATTGGGTGAACCATTATTATTCGATGGCGCAGACCTGGCACAAGGAAAAATTAGGTGCTAAGTCGACGCCAAAAATTGAAACACAACCAAATTTGAAAGCGACCATGAAAATGAGGGGGAATTTTCCATTATCGGTTGTGTTGCTAACGAAAATTTAATCGTCGTTTAACGCATTCAGCTCCGCCAACCGTTGGCAATATGTTGAGTAAAATTAACGCTGATAGTTTAAATTTCATTTTTTCCTCCGGCGGATTTCCCATATGATGAGAGAACGGAATCCGCCGATTGAATTTCCTTTCCATTTCTCCACCTAAAATTTAAAATTGTTTAAATTTTAATATCACATGCATAATTAGATATTGGCTAGAAACCTTGCATTGTATCGAATCGCGGGAAATCCCTGGAGTCACAAAATCACAATCCCGTTTCCCGTGAATGTAAAAGGTCCGGGAACGGGCCAGCCCTATTCGCGATAATTATCCATCAACGCGAAAACGCCCTACGCCACGAAAAAAAAAAAACAGAGTCCGAAGGTGAAAAGAAATTAAGAGAGACTCAAATAGAAACGTTTCAGTCCCGAATAAAACTTAACGCCATTAAGATGGAATTCTATAAGAAAAAAATTGAAAAACTATAATTATGTATATATTGTAAATACTCGTATTATGATATTAAATGATATTTTTTATAGTTGACGATAGGACATGATTATAGCTTTCCTGACTTGCATTTCCAGGGTTTCTGTACGGCGCTATTAAATAAGGTTTGTATCCATAACCACAATCGCCAATCAACAGCATACTGGTGAGTTCGTGTTGCTCAAATCGAGCATTTATTTGCGAAAGAGTAAATATTGGCCCGTATTCTGGTACCATAAAATCTATGTTATGTTATTTTATTTCCCCGCTTCCTATTTGAATTCGTATTGAAAAAACAAAAATAATATCACATAATATAAAATTTCAAATCCCGGAATAGGGCCTATTGTCTGGTCATGTAAAGATCCAAACCACCTAAACAAGGAAAGAAAAATTGTCTTAATATATAAATGAATTGAATACATTGAAATTTAATTACCTTGCAACAATATCTATAAATTTACCATCAGTATCACATATTATTTGCGTATTAATCGAAAAATATCCTTTTTTCAATGTATTATATTCGTAGCTGCACTCTGGCTTACAGCTAATAAATCACCAATCACAATTTGTAAGGATCCTATAGCGTAATACCTGAAACATAATCAAATTTGTTGAAATGTGGTGAGAGGATATCGACGAAAGTCCAACGGTTCCAGATCTTCTTGGAAAATGCTAACCAAATAATGAACCCCTTCTTTAGAAAACCGAAATCGCGCCGAAATTCTTCCTCGTTGTAAAACTCCAAGTCTATCCTATCGTGAAACACTTTAGGATGTTTAAATCGTGGATACAATACTATCTCGTAATCTGATTCACAGGACTCTGATGACGAAGACAAAGTTTCACTATTTTCCATTTTTAAATTAAATATCAAATATTAATTTAAATAACTGAAATTTGTAATTTACTATGCATATTTCGTACATATGTATGTATGTATTAAGTTGATTTTTCGGCATTTTTTATAGACAAATATATTAATTTTTCATGGCAATCCCAATATTTTCGATTTGGTAAATCAGAAAAATATAGAGGCTTAATATATCTACTGAAAAAAAGTAGAAATATCTTCCCCCCTCCCCGTAATTTTGGCTGAAGGCTAATCGATGATAATTTTTTAGCAATTAAAATTTTAGTACAAAGTCATAAAAAATTGTCATTTGTTATTTGTCACTTGATCAGAATCTAGACGTTTTGCTAAATCGTAATGACTCGTTTTCCGGTTTGAAATCTGTCATGTAAGCATTAAACTTCTGTATGGAATAAATAGGCAATCAAGCTTTGTTTTTTATTTTAAGAAAATTCAATCAAAAAAATTTTAATTTAGATTTCAATTTAAGGTTTTGTTGAAATTCCAGCTAAAAATTTGTAACAACGTTTTATATTTTGCAATTTTCCAGTCATCTTTGTATTTTGAGGAATTCTATGTTTGTATGAAATAAAGATTGCAAACTAACAGCCGGAAGATTGAAATAAACTAAAGAACATTTAACCGTTTTAAGCTTCCATCTCGACCAACCATTTTTTTTTGATCTGGGCAGAACGAAGTTTGAGGCAGCATGGCATAAATTTAAAGTCAACATGCCTTCCTAAACTGGAATTAAATCCAATAATTGAGCTTTCGTATCCGAATTTTGAAAATGGTGATGACGATTACAAGTGCATATTATACAGAAATTCAGACCGGGCTATTACATGAACTCGCTGTAATATTGCCGTAACATAATATGTCCGGTGGTTAGTGTATCAGTAACAACTTTTGCTCCAATCACTTTGTCATATTGTAAGAATATTGGTTTAACATCAGTTGCTCTCGTTACCGTGGGTGTACCGGATAATACCGGAGATATACCGGATATTAATATTGATCCAACCGTTGGTGATGGATTTGTTTGGATTTTGCTGTTGTGTCTTCTTTGTCATCGTTTTCAGTTGAAGATTTACTTGGTATTATTAACCTGATTTCACTATTTTCATTTTGGTTGTTGTTATCTGCTAAATTCTTTCCCTCACATTCACTATTGTTATCGGTTCCAGTACCAATATTGTCGTTGCCCGTAGTTTTTATTAATTATATTCTTTGATCTCGGGTTTAGTTCCATTTTTTTCATTATCACCGGTTTTATTTTTATCTAAAGCTGTTTTGTTTTTAATTTTATGGTTTGTATTTGTGGTAGATTTAAATATATTTCGACTTTTTGCAATATTATCACTGGAGTTTTTCATTCTCTCCAAACTGTTTTGTTTTTGTTCAACTGTTTCACTTGGAAGTACTGCTTATTTTGCTTAAGCTTATAATTAACTGATGTGATGTGATCTCGATGCCGATCATTGTCGGAAAGTTTTGTAATTTAGGTCGAGTCGACGGTCGGCCCGGCGATGATGACAAAGGTGTATTTGTGTTTTTCGTTCGTGCTGTCGACGCGGGTGTTTTTTTTTGGCAGGTTTCAGTTGTACCGCCACATGTCTTGATCTATAGAGGAAACGCTTTAAGAATCGTTCAACCCGGATAGTTCATCTTCGAACAAATTTACTTTCAAAGTTTTTAGATGTGCTGGTTGCTGTTCCCTGGAATAACGGTTACTACGATTGAATAATTGGTTGCAATTTAGTTTTTTAGTTGATTTGATTTTGTTTCGGGATAACACCGATTCTATTAAATAAATTTAAGTTCCGATTAATACCATTGTTTTTGTTCTATGATGACGAATTATTAAGTAAATCCTCCAATAGTTTTGGATTTGATCGGGGTATCGATCTCATTTTGAGTTTGTATTAAATCGTTCATCAGAGATTATTTTTAAGCATGATTTTCTCATGGAATTTTTTCCATTTGATTAGTTGGCTTCAGATCAAATGGTCCTAAAATGGCAAAATGGCTTCATTAAATTCGCCGTTCATATGTTTTTCGATAGTTAGTTGTTGTTTGTTCTAGAAGCGCTCTGCATTTTTACTTTCTTTTACTCTAGTAAAATAAAGTATAGTAATCATGAAAATTTTGGACCTTGAGATTTTTAGAGATTTATTTGTTTTGAGGTCCCCTGAGTCCGAAAAAGTGGGTTTCGAAATGGTGTCTGTCTGTCTGTCTGTCAGTCTGTCAGTCTGTCAGTCTGTCAGTCTGTCAGTCTGTCAGTCTGTCAGTCTGTCAGTCTGTCAGTCTGTCAGTCTGTCAGTCTGTCAGTCTGTCAGTCTGTCAGTCTGTCAGTCTGTCAGTCTGTCAGTCTGTCAGTCTGTCAGTCTGTCAGTCTGTCAGTCTGTCAGTCTGTCAGTCTGTCAGTCTGTCAGTCTGTCAGTCTGTCAGTCTGTCAGTCTGTCAGTCTGTCAGTCTGTCAGTCTGTCAGTCTGTCAGTCTGTCAGTCTGTCAGTCTGTCAGTCTGTCAGTCTGTCAGTCTGTCAGTCTGTCTGTGTCCTCTCTACAGCCCATATGGTTTATTCAATCGAACTGAAACTTCAGGTTTAAGCTTTTTTAATAAATTGGGAGGTCCCAGTGAATTTTACTCCAAATCGGCTAACCGGAAGTGGCCACTCCCTTGGTTCAGAAAATTTGTTTTGCAAATATTTTAAAAAGTATAAGGTTTACAAAAAACTACTAAAAACAAAATGTTTCCAAAAATTAAAAACAAATAAAAATAAAAAATTAAAAATTAAAAAAAAAAATTAAGAAAAAAATAAAATTTCTCAAAATTCTTTGTTCGTAAAAGAAAGTCGTGTGTTGGCCACACCTCAATTTTTTTATTTCCTTTGTACGAGTGGTGTCGCTAAAAGTTTTCACGCGGGCTTTAATATTTTTAAAGCCACTCAATATGAGGTTAATTTCTCAAAAATTTCGAAAATTTCACAGTTATTTTTCGAAAGGTTCTTAATAACTTTTCACTTCAAGTTTCTCACTATCGCAGTTTAAATAACGATTTTGTTAACTAATACTCGTATATGTATTAAATTATATCATTTTGAATTTAAATCAAGATTTATTAAAAAAAAAAAAAAGGGCGCCAATCGGGCTTGAAGGACCATGAACAAAGTGTCGCCAATGATTCCGGTCTGAATTTCTGCATAATATGCACTTGTAAAGCATAGTTCACCGTTTCCGAAATTCAAATATCTAAAATTTATTTATTGTTGTAGAATTGTAAATGTTTCGTGTCCGGTTGTAGGGCGCTGGTCAATTCAATCGTTTGTGAATTCTCCGTATCCAAATTAAGTAGCAGGTCGAATGATCTCGTTTGCAAATCTCAGGCGAAGGTCAATAAATCGAATGCGGCTTTTCTCGTGTACAATTACCATATTTTAATCTAAATTGTTCCAATATTAATTTAAATTGAAGGTCAAAATGAATGTCATCCAAATGTGCTTTATAGAATTCGCCGTCCACACGCTTTTCGATAGCTAGGAATTCCTTCCACTCGTTTATATTTAATGACAGTACTTTTTTGGGTCGAAAGTACCTCGGTACTTTTTCAAATTCAAAGGAGTCAAAAAAGTCCTAATCCACCCAAAATATCATCAATGATATGTATGTATGTGTACATATAGTATACATGATATTTAAAATAAAAATCACGTTTTCTATTTCCGAATTTTCGAAAATAGCTTTTTCCACTGTTTTAGCCATCGATATCGAGGTATAAATCCGTGGATACATTTTTAATCCAGGTTTCAATCAGTGGATTTATCTTCGTTTAAAAATTCGAAAGAGGGGATAAATTTTCCGGTTTATCTCTATCCTCATTAAAAAATTCGGGCCTAACTGTGTACGACAGTACGAACTAGTATTCGTAAGTTTCAGCCGGGACAGGAAATTTATATCCGAAATTTTATCAGCAAAATTGGCTCGTCGTTTTAAAAAAGTAATATACGCTTCAGATCGATAGAGACTGTAGCATATGAGGCGTAATATATAGGGTGTAGGTCGTATCATCATCTTGGTTTTGTTACGAATCATTGCATCGTACCATGTAATGAAATTAAAACTATCTATCAATACCCATTACTCGTTTATTTTGAGTGATGCCTGTGTTAGATGGTGAAAGAGTCAAAGAGTATAGAATACTAAGAGTGCTGAAACTGAATAAAAAATTGAATCAAACCTTTTCATTTATGTACATATTGGTGAAATTGAAAATTTTGGTAATTGTCAGCAAAACTATACGTGGCGTCGAAATTTCACCGGTTTTCGGAAAACCAGGACAATCAAATTTTGTAAATCCCAGTTTAAGTCATTAACTCTCCTGTACATACGAATTTGCCCATTTCATCGACCCTTCACATACAAATCAATTAAACCACATAACTAGGGAACAATAAATAAAAAATTTAATTGAATTTCTACACCAAAGTTATGAGGGAATACCACACTACCACACACGTACATAAAAGTTAAAAGAGCCGTGTAATTTACCATAAAACAATTTTTCTAATTTTCCATTAAAATTTTAATTACAATTTATTTAAAAATTGAAATAAAATACAAAAATAAAAAAATCGCGCAAGACATAATTAGTTTGTATACATACGTATTTAAAACTATGATTTATGTGATAGTTTTATAACCCGCAACTGCTATATTGTTAAACCATATTATATACATGAATATCATTCATTGCTAATTTTATGGCATCGTAAAATGCACGCAATCGTTTATCAACAGTTAAATTATTGCTTATAACTCCTCTACACAGCTATATTTGTATATACTTCGTCTTATTTATTTCTTTTGTGTTTTACAAAATCTACTTTCAAGATATATTTATACGCTATATAGCAGCAAGTAATTCTAATTGTTGATAATAATGACATTGTATTATATATAATGTGTGTGTGTATGTGTTGGCTTGGGTGCGAGGAAACTCATGCTGTGTGAATGTTTAGGATTTTATTGGTATATTATGGAGTGTTAACAGGGTATAAATATAGCGCTTTCATTACTCCTGTTTAAGGATTATGTATGCTACTCATATACGATTTTACGTTATAAATGCTCATAATTTTAACGGTATTTGACTTAATTATTTTCTTTATATCAAAATTTAATTAATAACATCTAATCATATAACACAGTGTTTGTGCGATATGTTTTGGATTAGATTGCTCATAGCGTGATATTTTATAGGGTTACAAATTAATAAAATTGGTTGTACTTTATATAGGGGAATGTAAAATGACGTAAAGTAATCTCGGGCCAAATATTTATTTTGTCTTTTCCAATTTAATTTATATGTAATCTGATAGGTCTTAAACAAGTTCGCCCAAAATCGTATGCTTTCGGAAATAAAATTAATTTTAATATACTATTCCAATTGCTAATGGTCTAAATGTTACATTTTCACTTCGTTACAATTTAGTGAGATACAACATTTCACTCAACATTTTTTGTAACTGGGATATGGTAAACCATTTGACTTTTTAAAAATTTCACTCAAAATCTACTGACTAACTAGCACGTACAAGATTTTAGATTTAAAAATACTTCCATTAAAACAATTTGTGGCCACTTGTGTAAATAAGTAAATTTTTTTCAATACAACTGTTGAAATTTTTAGAAACTAGATAGACAAAAAAAGGTAGTTCAATAATGTTTATGACATTCAAATTAAAAACGACGCTACATTTTTCCACAAGCGATAAGAAGTTCTCTTATTTTAAACAGTTTAAAAAATATTTTTTTGTAGTATAACTACTGTTGATAAAAACGGTGAACCCCCTTGACTAAAGTCTAGTTCCGCCCCTAGTGAAATTAATTACTTCGATCTAAAAAGACGGAAGTATTGAAATCCTGTTAAAAATGACCAAAAATTTGGTTGGTCAAAACCACTTTTCTCAACGTTTTAAAAGTCCTTGAGCCCGAAAAAGCAAGAAAAATGAAGGTGATGGTGAAGGTGATGGTGATGGTGATAGTGACGGTGACAGTGATCATCAGCGCAATTTTTCACTTTATGTAATCAAATAATCTGATTAACAAATCAGATTTTTGTAACAACAAAAAAAATAAATCGGGTCACGTGCCAAACTTTATTTTGTTGCATGCGCAACATTAAAATATGTCTGTGTTGTATACCGTTATATCAAAACTCTCACATGTGCAATATTATAAATAATCTTTTGCAACTGTTTTATGTTTTGAGATTCACTGGTGTCTGTCTGTCGGTCTGTCTGTTTCCACTCTACAGCCCAGAAGGTTTATCTAATTGAACTGAAACTTCATATTTAAGTTTTTTTCTTAGAAATTGGGAGGTCCCAGTGAATTTTAGTAAAAATCGGCCAACCGGGAGTTGCAATCCCCGTGGATCAGAACATTTATTTTACAAATTTCTCAAAAATATAAAATTTACAGAAAAAATTAAAAAAATCCTAGGTTTGTAAAACATTTGCATAGTTAGTTTTTCAAAATTCGCTGTTTGTAACAAAAAGTCATCTGTTGACCAAACCTCAATTTTTGAAATTAATATGGCAGCAAAGTTTTATGTGTGACCTTAACGATTTTTAAAATCATTTTAAAAAAATGTCTGACACTGACCAATTAAATTGGACTTAATGAACAATTTGTTTGACAAATAATTCTCTGGATGTTGTGCCCTCAAAGAGATGGTGAGAAGCTTCAGGTACCTAAAACTAAATCAAATCATCAATCAATCTTGCTAGAAGAGGCAAATTATGATCGGCCGGCCCTGTTAGATGTGCTGTTGGAAGCGGATAGATTGGTCTCCCAAACTTCAAAAACTTTCAATCCCTTGATTATTATTTAAGATCTTATTCATGAAGATGTGATATTTAAAGTGCGATTTGGATGAAATCTTCCAGTAAAACTAGAATTGAATTTAAATAATTTAAGCTTAGGATTGTGTATCTCTAATTTTTACGAGTTGCAAGAAACAAATTCCAAAACAATCGCCACATTTGCTTTTAATTTTGTCTAAAATTTGTTAAAATGACCAATTTCTTAACAAAATTTTTGATGTTGGCAGTGTGAAAGTTTTTAAAAGGTTTAGGCTACATTTTCCATAAAAATTCTGATTTTTTTTTAAATTCATTTAAACATGTTTTAAAATGTACAATTATTGGAATTTTCCTGTTATACCTGCGAAATAGTTTCTTAGTGGTTTTGAGGAGTTCTCTATTTTAGTTTGAGGAGGAAATAGATTTGAATGAAATACATAATTAAAACAGGGCCGGCATCCTCTTAAGCAGTGCTTCTTTAACTTTCTCATAATGCGGCCCCCAGCAAGCAATTCAATTATGGTGGATTTATTATTTCAAATTTACTGAGCCAATGTCCTACCATTCGAAAACAATTCTTCAGATTCAACCGATTTCTAGGCAAAATTCATCTGTATTTATGGTTTAACAAAATTGTTTAATCAAATATTTTTTGGAACTGGGATATGGTAAACCATTTGACCTTTTAAAAACTGACTAAACGTTTATGATTCTTCCATTGAAACAATTTGTGGACACTTGGCATAAGAATTCGTTATTTCTTGTTATGGTGTAAATGTACTACCTTGTGTATATAAGTAAATATGTTTCAATACAACTATTGAAATTTTTAGAAATCAGATAGACGAAAAGGGTAGTTCAATAATGTTAATGACATTCAAATTAAAAACGACGCTTAATTTCGCCACAAGCGATAAGTAGTATAATGTTGATAAATTGTAGTATAATGTTGATAAAAACGGTGAACCCCCTTGGTTAAAATCTAGATCCGCCTCTAGTGACATTAATTACTTCGATCTAAAAAGACTGAAAGACTGAAATCCTGTCAAAAATGACCAAAAATTTGGTTGGGCAAAACCACTTTTCTCGACGTTTTAAAAGTCCTTGAGCCCGAAAAAGTAACAAAAATTAAGGTGAAGGTGAAGATGATGGTGATGGTGATGGTGATAGTGACGGTGACAGTGATCATAAGCGCAATTTTCCACTTTATATAATCAAATAATCTGATTTGTTAGAAAAAAAAAAAATCGGGTCACGTGCCAAACTTTATTTTGTTGTGCATGCGCAACATTAAAACATGTCTGTGTTGTATACCGTTATATCAAAACTCTCGAATGCGCAATATTATAAATAAACTGTTTGCAACTGTTTTATGTTAGTAAAATTGAGTATAGTAATCATGAAAATGTTTGACCTTGTCATTTTGGAAGAGTTATCTGTTTTAAGGTTCACTGGTGTCTGTCTGTCGGTCTGTCTGTTTCCACTCTACAGCCTAGAAGGTTTATCTAATTGAACTGAAACTTCCTTGGATCAACACATTTATTCTACAAATTTCTCAAAAATATAAAATTTATAAAGAAAATGAAAAAATCCTAGGTTTGTAAAACATTTGCGTTTTTCAAAATTCGCTGTTCGTAACAAAAAAGTCATGCATTAACCAAACCTCAATTTTTACTTTCTTTTACTCTAGTAAAATAAAGTATAGTTCATGAAAATTTTGGATCCTGAGATTTATAGAGATTTATCTGTTTTGAGGTCCCAGAGGTATCTGTTTGTCAGTCTGTCAGTCTGTTTGTCTCTCCAAATCGGCTAACCGGAAGTAGACACTCCCTTGGTCCAGAAAATTTATTTTGCAAATATCTTAAAAAAAAAAAAAAAAAAAACAAATTATAACAAAAAATTAAATTTCTCAAAATTCTCTGTTCGTAAAAGAAAGTCGTCTATTGGCCACGCCTCCATTTTTTAAATTAATATGGCAGAGCAATTATTCAATTTAGTTGACCAATTATTAGCGTTCTGAGCCTGGTAGTTTTTGCCGTCGTTAAGCTGCTGTTTGCTGTGAGAAGCTCTAGCTACCTAGAACTAAATCAAATCATAAGATTTTCCGTATAAAATTTAACCAGAAGAGGAAAATTTTGATTGGCCGTCCATTTTAGATGTTCTTAGAGATTTGAAGGATATCTACCGAAATACGACAAAGAAACGGCCTTAGTCTACCGTAATACGACTAAATTCCCAAATGATACATGTGTTCAGTTTCAAGGAGCATTAAAAGAGGGAGAATTTCTAACAAGGAAATAATTGGTCTCCCAAACTTCAAAAACATTCAATACCTTGATTATTATTGAAGATCTTATTCAAGAAGATGTGATATTTAAAGTTCGATTTAGATGAAATCTTCCGACTAGTTGCAAGCCACAAATTCCGGAAAAATCGCCACATTTGCTTTTAATTTTGTCTAAAATTTGTTAAAATTACCAATTTCTTAACATATTTTGATGTTGGCAGTGTGAAAGTTTTTAGAAGGTTTAGGCTACATTTTCCAGAAAAAATTCTTTTTTAAAATTCATTTCAACATTTTTGGAAAATATATGAAATAGATTCTTAGTTGTTTTGAGGAGTTCTCTATTTTAGTATGAGGAAGGATTGCAATACATAATTAAAACGTGCCTGGCCATCCTCTCGCCTCCAGCGCCTGTCGTTATTATACGTTTCGGTTCCCGTTTTCCTTCTTTTGCGGTTAGCGGTTAACTCTTCGGTTTTTCTTGTTTCAAAATTTCCCCCAACTCATAACCGACAGACTGTTATCACCTCCCTACTATCAACATCAGGGTAGCCACTTAATATTTTTAAAATAAAATCGTTTTTAGTGATGATTGTGTCGAACGTAATAAGCTTACTAGTCCAAAATCAGCAATATAGGCCAATGAAATATTTAATATTACGCAGGTCTCATTTAATATAGAAATGGATTTAAAATGTATTTTGGTATATCATAATGGTTCTTCCCATTTATTAAAGGCCCATTGGAGTTTGATTGATTGAAGTACATGACCAAGAATTAAGCAAGTATCCCGGGGGCCACCGGGCCCTTCGTGTACCCTTATTACATTAAAAAAATGAAAGATACGTTAAAGTTATATAATTGGTATAGACAGCCATTTAGTCAATAGTTATTAGTATTATACATGATTATATATAAATAGTTAGCACAAGACAACAGACAACACAATTTCTAAACTATTTATCCGCTGAATGTTTCAAGGTTCTAAGTCAGGTTCTAATGGTATTTCTAAAAACTGAAACCAAATCCACCTCCAAGCATACGCATACTCATTCATGCTCTCACTAACACTCGTCACCCACAGTCACACTCTCCAATCCACAAACCGACATCATCCTCATTTCTGTCCACCCCCACATCTCCACTCACCATCTCGGTTCTTCCACTTACATTTAACCCGAAACTTTAAATGCCAATCAACAAAAAAAAATGTATTCATTAAGTTTGATTTTTTTGTAAGAAAAGCTCGCTATGAAAATCGAATAAAGTGACTTAAGCCTTACATTTCCAACACAAAAATCCAATTAATCTAATTATGCTAATTAAACTTCTAAATTTTATCATTCTAAATTTTGGTCGAACTTTGTTAGAGAGAGATGCAAAAATTTTTAGTTTAGGCATTTGATAACGTTCCTCTATAATCATAACTGCACCAGTGCTATAGCCAAACAGCAACTCGCCCTTAGATGTTAATTATATCATGTCCTTCTGCAAGAAAGCAAGGACTTCGAGAGGGCAGTCCCACTCCGGTATATTCCTACCACTGCCCCGTCTTCCGTTTTTATTTTACTCTTTCGATTCTTTATCCAGAGTCCGCATACTTTTGACTGATTAACCTATCAGCTTAGATTAGGATTTTTTGTCAAGGATTTCTCCTTTAGTGTCGTACTTTAGCCTGTGCCAAGTAGGTAGCTATTAGGATCACGGGATTTCTGGGGTTTCAATTTATTTATTTCATATACTGTCGGTTTAAGAGACTAATTGGATATTGGCCTTTCTTTTATTTTCGATTGTCCCTAACGTCTGAAAATAAAAAAATTGAATATTTCGAATAGAAATGTATCCATAAATAGCTTTTTCAAGGCAAATTCCAGCGCAATTAGAAACGAACTAACCGTTTTCTTAGCCGTTTGTGATGTAATTCGATTTTTGCGAAAGTATTGTTTATGTAGAAAGAATTTCCAAAACCAAAAATGCAGCGCTTGAGTTCTTACAAAGAATAGCATAATATTAAAAAAAATATGCCAACACAATCGGAAATTTCTTGTTTAGAATGAAGCAGTGAGCAAAACTATATTTTGACTCTACTCATCAAATCTGTGCAGCTGCCAATTATCATCCCATCGCAAGCAGCACCTAAACTTCTGTCAGTTATGTCAATGAAGCAAATTATAAGGATGATTCGATCGAAAGAGACTGGTTTTTCCAAAGCTAGCGTCTTGTTGAAAATAAACATCACCCAGGTCGATTCCATCAAGCTGGGGCAAAACATATTCCGGTATATCATTGCATGGTATCGCGTAGAATTGATGATAACAGCGTTTCCGTCCTCATTTTCAAAAAATAATTAATTATTCAAACCGTCACTTTTTGAAGATACAATGGCTGCTCTTGATATTCACATGGATTCTTGTTAGCCAAAATGCGACTGTTTTGCTTGCTTACTGTCCCATTCAACATGAAATGCGCCTCACCGCTGAAGATGATTTTTGATGAAAATTGATCAACAATTGCACAGTGCTCTAAGGGCCAATCAGTGATCGACGCATTGTTGATTGTTTCGGATTATCTCTTGCCTCACAACAGCGATATTATATGGTGTTCGAACAGTTTTTGGCCTGCCAGGGTTTGGTGTATCCACCATCCGTAGCCTCGAATTTACGCACCAAACGACCGATGGTTGTTTCATTTGGGCGGTTATGTCGACCAAAATATTCACGAATTGCGCGAAACATGTTTTTGATTTGTTGACCATTTTTGTAGTGCTATTGAATAACTTTAACACGGTCTTCAATCAAATACGACTCCATATCGATAAACGGCAAACATTCAACTAACAAAATGACATGAAATGAGAGAAAATAAACATGGCGCCTTTGCAAAATTATTTTTATTTTCCTGCGTTTCTCATTGGACAACGCCCTACCATTCGAAAATAATTCTTCAGTTTCAACAGATTTCTAATCAAAATTCATCTGTATTTACGGTTTAACAAAATTAAAAATTTTAAAGCCAAATTTTCGATATCGAATTTTAGAAATAACTAAATTTCTAACTTTTACTATAAATTTAGCTTTAGAATTTCTGGGGATGTATTGGGATATCATCCTCAATTTAGAATGATTATTAACGAATTTCTTGAATCGGATTTTTGAATTTTGAATTTATTTAATATTTACTTGAAACACAATTTTCGAATCGGACTTTTGTTTTACTCATATCACAACTTAAAAATTATGAAAGCCCTTAGGAACTTGCAAGGAAGTTTTAAAAATTCTGATTTCCACATTTTTTTACTCCATAATAGATCAATCATCTATGGTATATATTGCATACCTCCAAGTCAGCCTCAAGATTGGCCCAAGGCTTCACTGATTGCAATCAGGTAAAGACTGAAGCGTTTAACAAACAGCTTGTCCCTATTATGATTCGAACCAGTTATTACCTCTCGAATATCACAAGTTTAATAATACTTTTTTTTTGTGCAGATCTGGATTTGGAGTAGGAGTGGTTAACATTTTCCAGGAAAAGCTGACATTTTCACTTGCATACTCAATCCTCAAATCGACTGGGTTCGGAAAAATACACGCGTATAAGAACTGAACTCAAACCAACTTCCAAATCAACCCACAACTCTCTCCAAACAAATCCTCAGCTAAACTTCTCACTCAATACCAACTCAACCTCAACTCAATTCCCAAACTAATCCAACTCTACCTCAACTCAATTCCCAAATTAATCCTAAACTCAACCCCAAACGTAATGGTCAACTCGATCCCTAAATCAACACGGTCCGAAAATTGCATGCTTCTATGAATTCAACTCAATTATAACTCAACCTCTAACTTGACCCTCAACTTATCTCTCAACTCAACCTCAAACTCAACTCTCAACACAACTATTAATAAATTCCTATTTGAACCGCTGACTCAACCTCAACTCAACCCCAACTCAACCCTACCCCCACTCCAACTCAACTTCAACTCGACCTGCAATCCAGCCCTTAAATCAGCTGCAAGCACAACGCCCAACTCAGCCCTCAAATCAATTGCATGCGTACACGAATTCAAGCTAACTCTAATTCAACCCTTAATTCCATAAATAAATTCTCCCCTAAGCTGCTCACTAAACCTTAACTCAACCCAAACTCAACTCCAACTCAACCCCAATTGAACCTACACATAGAAACCAACTCAACACTTAATTTAGTAGTAAACTCAACGCTCAACTCAATCCTCAAATAAGCATTTATAAAAAAGTGACCAAGAGCACACCAAAACCTAATTAAACCCCAACTCAACCTTCAACTCCAACCCCAATATATAGACAATTGTTATGACCAGACAGTTTTGGGCCAATTCGTATGGTAAGTATTCGATCCTCTTGACGTACAGGTTCCAAAAGTTTTTCAATTGGCAAAAAAAAAATTCAAATAGAACAAGCCTTTCTTGAGGTACTATGGGTACAGACAGATAACCAGACATTTGAACATCCAGACTTTCAGAGAAGTCCAGGTACTTTTAAAACTCAGATGATCTCAAAATCACTCAGAAAAATCAAACAGAACGTAAGAGGAATTTTGTACATGGAATGGAAGAAAGCTGTGCCGATTGAAAAAGTAGACAGATCAGTGAATTATGAGTGATTATTCACGCATAAGTAATTCGAAAAATTCACACATACGCTTTTTATTCACTGAAGAATGATGAAAGATGAATTCATTCCTTAGTCACTCATTATTCAATTGTCACTCATTGGCTACCATTCAGAATAATGAATGAAATCATTATTCGTCAGTAAATAAAGATAATTTATGAATATTGACTGAATACTGAATAAATATTGAGGAAATATTCATTACTGAATAAAAAGTGATAATCAGTGAATAATGAGAGAATACTGACAAGGAAGGCATCTCAGATGTACCTCATCGATGACCTCACGTGACTCACATTTCTTTGTCTTCTTTAATAGTGCAGAACTTCGAAACAATCGATGAGGTACACCTGGGATATCTTCCTTGTGAGTAAAAAACGGGTGAATAATGAGTGAATTTGACTATTGAATGAATAATGCACGATGTCCCTGAACCAAGTTTAAATGGGCCAAAAAACCTTTCCCGATTTCCCTTCGGCCATTGACAGTTTCACGTTCGAGAAGTTCAAAAACGCAAAAATCAGCCAAATCCCCGGAGCCGTTTTCAAAAAAATACAATTTAACATTTTTTGCGCCAAAAATGACAAAATTCGAAAAATTCGTTTTTTTTCTTTGGAATCCCTTAATCTACGTGTCCCTAATTCCTTTGAAGTTTTCTCCAAAGTTGAAAATACATTTGAAATTGCGCCTAAAATTTTGCATGTACATATATTCGAATTAAATCATTGGTTGCTTGATCACACATAAAGGTGCGTATATGTGCGTAAAGCGCGTATTTTCAAATCATTGTTTCAAAAATACACAGGAACCTAGAGGGGTGTCAGGCAGTAGTCGACCAGTCAATTTCAAAATAAAACGTTAGCTGCGAATCGTTTACTAATAAAGTTCAGGTACGAAGTGTCGTTCGAGCTATATTCTTTGTGTGGTGTATGTACATTAATTTGTTGCTTATGTAAAAAAATTCAAAATGCCGCGAAACTCAAAAGACCATGCGCGAACTCATGAAGAGAACCGATCCGTAATCTGTTTGTTCTGTTTAAAGAAAAAGGACAAGATGTGGAATATTGTAGGCATATTGAAGAGTAGAATAAAAAATGTGGTAAATATTAATGTTGACGATAGCCGATATCCATCCGCTGTTTGTAGTACTTGCAAAATCGTTTTTTACAAATCCAGTAAACAAGTTTTCGGAGATCAACCCACGTTGTCTTTTCCGGACTATTCTGATTTCCCGGCACTTCCATGTGTAACCAGCTCAACCACGGAACATGATTCTCGGGAAAATGATGAAAAATAAAGTGGTTCATAGGAAATGTAAGAAATGCGGAGGAGAAATGGATACCAAGAATTTCTGCACTTCTTCAAAATGCGTTTCAACTCTGACCGACCTAATTAAAAATAATTTATCGTTAAAAGAAAATGAACAATTGACATCTTCAATATTGAAAGACATTGTAGTTGCACCAGAAAACTCAACATAACAAAGACAGTTGTGTTTATCACAGAATAGAGGGAAAAAAACTACCAGTGTTAGTGAATACAAACAATGTTGCCAGCAGTTCGGGAACACAATCACTCGCAACAACCGATATTTTAAAAATCAGTACAGATTTAGGTCTGTCGACAAGAAAAACAAATTCACTGACTGCTGCGTTGCGAGTTGGTGCTGGGAAGAGGAAAATATTCCAACCCAACTTAAGACAGGACTTGTTTTTGTTAAATCATTGTCTTGATTCCTTTTTCGAGTCTCGATTTTGCGAAGTGGTGAATACCAAAATTTCCCGGGCGATAAAAAGATCTGAATGTTTTGTGTATTGCAATGATGTGCCAGGATTGGTTGACTATATTAAAGAAAAAAGAGCATTGCAGGAAGTGGATTTAAAATTCGGTCTTGACTGTGGCGGCGGATTTTTGAAAATTTGTTTATCTATTCAATTCAAATTTGATGAAGCTAATGGTAATTCGGATACGAAGAAAGCGAGACAGCAATATCAAGATGGAGTACATGCCAGGAAATTTAAGGATTCGGATGCGAGGAAATTGATCATTCTTGGAATTATTTCTGATACGCAAGAAAACTACATGAATGTTCGTACTCTCTGGTCTTGTCTGAATTTGCAATGCATTAACGCAATCATTGCTACGGATCTGAAACTAGCCAATATCATGACTGGTGTTATGGCGCATTCTTGCCATTTTCCGTGTACGTGGTGTACCGCATCGAAGGACTGCCGTAAAAAAACTAATTCCAAGAATTTCCACAGTAACATCCACGAGCCTATATTTAAAGGAAACCCAGATACGCTGATCATCGGAATAATCCCTCCACCTGAACTTCATTTGATGTTGGGAGTTGTAAACACCCTGTACAACCACATGCTGAAAGAATTCCAGCACGATGCCGAAGAATGGGCTAAGTCCTGCAATGTATCCAAAGATTTCGTACATGGGGCTTCCGCTTTTGCTGGAAATGCCTGCAAAACTTTGTTAAACAGAATAGATATTCTTCGGGCAAAATGTACCATCCATTGTTTGAAGTATGTCAAATGTTTTAGTGACTTTTCAAATGTCGTGAACTCGTGTTTTTCAACTTTTCTTGACGAAAAATTTGAGGTTTATGTTTCGCAATTCAAAACAAGTTATCTAGACCTGGGAATCTCAACCATTTAAACTTGGTTCAGGGACACCATTAATGGTGAATTATTTTCAACCCATTTGTAAGAATGTTTTATTAAGAAATAATAAAGGTTCAATCATCTCAATTTTCATCCATTTATTTTCATCTTTATTATTTTATTTCAGCTTATAAGGCGTAAGCCTTATTCTACTAAAATCTAGCGGCCTTGTTCTGTAAACAACCTACCTACTATGATTAAAATCCATTTTTGTTTGGAATACTCCCTTTAAATAACTTTTAATTCCATACAGACATTTGGCTCCACATTCTTTGTAAGGTTTTACAGTTTGGCTTCGATTGTTGAAATTGTTACGCGGAATGTTGCTGGTTTTTGCATATCCACCGTCTTTAGTTTGAATGGCGAATTAATTCCTCGGCGCGACTTCTGCGGTGGGTTATCGGATATCCTAAGTCAATCTACTTGGTCAATGTAACGTTTTGAATTTCGAATCCCAACAATATTTGAATAATTTATCGACTTTTTCTTACCTCTAGCAACAAAATCTTACATAATTACGTTTACATACCTACTCGTACATCTCGTTTATGTACATCGCTTTATCATGTCACATGTCCAAAAAAATATTTTTATTTTAAAAACCCGCTAACTTGTTGCTCATTTTTCTTTGACAAATCTATGTTACATTAAGCTTATTATATTCTCATGTTTCGGTACCCCCTCATTATATATACGCAAAAACGTCTTATATTTGATGTAATAAAATAAACACACAATAAACTATACAACAAAAAAAAAGGACTTGAATTTCCTTGATACCAACCCCCATCCCATAAAAATATCTAACAATTTAATTTTAGATTTTCCAGAAATAAAACATCGCACACAAATTCCCTAAAGCTAAAGCATCACAGCAAAAAGTGTTTCGTATTTTGTAAATTCAGAGTTCGAGGTGAAAATCGGAAGGAAGAGGTGCATGCTAATTTTTTTTTTTTTTATCATTTTTCGTAATCGTAGAGCAACAGATTTTTCTGTTTATTAAATAAATTCCTTCGAGTATTGCCTTTCACCTGCCGTAACACACCGGAAAAAAAACTTAAAAATTACTTAAGATATAATCGAGAAAAGTGATTTAATTTGCAATTTTGTGTATGAAAATGTAAAAGAGTGAGAGTTTGGAAAATGCGGGTGAAAATTATATGTCAAGATTTACGTTTCTCGATAGGATAATTGAATAGAACGATTATTATGTTTAGAGAGGGGTTCAAATGTATAATTTTTTTTAATGATCTGCCAATTTTTATTGTTATATAGTATATGTATATACAATCTCCAAAAACCGCTTATCGGTCGTTGAACTATATGATTGTGAAATTATCGCACGCCTATTACTTTTCGTACACGTAATAAATCCGGTAACCGCAACATTTGCACATTTTAATATAGTTTATGTAATAATTAGCAACAAAAAACTCAGGAAGTCCCCTTTTAGTTATGTGCAACTATACGTATATTATGTACTCGCACTGATAATTAAAAATGGGCAAACGTTATCACTTATCATGTAACACTTTATATGAACACAACATGAAATTAATTTTCATTCTAGTTACGAACGATTACGAGTTAATTTTCCACTCCCTCTCGTTTTGTGTTGCTGTCGACAAAATTAATCACTTCAATCAATTTCGTATAAATATCAAAAGCAGCGGGAATTTTTAATTAAATGCTTCATTATCATGGAATTGTATTTTTGGTCGCGTTTATGTATGCAGTTTGTAAAGTAGACCGATTTCAATTAAAGCGGCATTGGACATTTTTTTGACTACCACTACCAATATTCACATTAAAGTTGTAACACAAAAAATAAACAAAAACCGTACCAATATTCTTAAATCGTAATAAAATTTAAGAAAATGTTCGTTTGCTATATACAAAATATCGATAAATACGTACACATTCTACTCATACACAACACAGCACGAAAAGTGTAGCAAAAATGAACAAAAAAATAAAAAATAAAAAATTGCCATAGATACACCGCACCCACGAAAAATAATTTGCCATAAAATATAGAAAATCGAATCTTAAATCGAAACGAGAGTTTACAGAGAGAGGAGTGTATATGAAAAATCAATTTGTTTTTCCGATCAGCAGCAACAAAAACATAGCGAGTATCCATATACACATCCATACACACACACTAAATCTTTCCCAATTACACGAAATAATTCATTCGATTAATTACAATTTGATTTAACATCGAGACAGGGTGAAATAAAAAAGGAAAACATTTATATTGTATCACCTCACGACGTTAGCGGGCGGGGGGTGTCACTGTCCATACATAGACGATATCGTTGTATATTGAAATTAATTGACCTCGATTTCAATTTGTCCAGTTTATTGTGTATTCCAACCTTTTTTTTTTTTGTTGTTATAATTTAATCCTTTGACTGTATAACAGTATTAATGATGCCATGTTTTTTTTTTTTTGTTTTAATTTTTAATTGATTTGGTGACAATTCATTAATCTTTATTAAAGGAGATTTTTTTCGACGAAGGAGGACGACAAATTAATGGAAGACAAAAAAATGTATCATTTATCATGTTTGACATTTATATGAAGTTTTTTATTTTATTTTAAAATGTGGGGTCACGTTCACGCATATATGGGATTTAGAACCGATATATGTCTTGGATTTGCTCCATAATGTTCTTACGAGAAGTTTGTTCTTACCGCTTAAAAAAACGTTGACAAAAATTATGACATCATCTTACGACTCTTCATTTATAGGTGGCTTTGGTAACACTTAAGGACTTCGGCTGCAGATTCTATTTTAAATCAAATTTTTAATTAAACCTGTTGGATATGTTCTTGTCAAAATCCTAAATGAAAGGTTGTTTAAGTCAAATCTGTTAAAATTTGAAATATTTGTGATTTTCGAGGTTGAACTTGATTTTAGTGGTTTAGTGGCACGTTAGCCCAAAACTGCAATATCATGTTAATTATAAAAATAAACGTACAGAACGGTATGATCTGTAAAGTTTAGAACAAGCTGAAAACAAACAAAAATCTTAATTACCACTTTATGTAATTCGTTTTTAGATTCCAGCATTTTTTTATGTTACTCGTTTTACATCAACATTTTTTTATTAAACCAGTTTGAAATGTTGTTGTTATCAAAATCTTATATAAGACGTAAACAAAGTACAACTAAATTAGCTTAAGAAACACTTTAAGTAATTCAGTTTCAGATTTTATTTTACATCAAATTTTTAATTAGACCTGTTTGATATGTGTTGCTGTCAAAATCCGTATCGAAACGTAATTGTTGTCAAATTCGTTAAAATTATAAATACTAGTGATTCTCGAGATTGAGCTTGAGTTTAGTGCCGCGTTTGGTTAAAGTGTAATAGAATATTAAATATTTAAAATTTTTTAAAGTTTCTTTTGAGCTTTTAATTTAAGAGCAACCTGGAAACGATTAAATTTATCTTAATTAACACTTTACGTAATTCGGTTTTAGAATCTTATTTTTTTTTATTACCTATTTTATGTGAAATTTTTAATTAAAACCGATTGTTGTTGTTGTCGACCTTTTAAATGATACGTTGTTGTTGTTAAATCTGTTAAAATTTCATTTGGTTCTAATTTTTGAAGTTGAGTTTACCATTTTCATTTTTACATTTTTTACTGAGCTTTAAATTTTCTAGCGGTAACAATCTTTAATCTTTAATCGTTTACCGATAAAAAAATTACCTAAATTACTTAAAGAAATACGATGCTCAAGACTGAGGCGAAACAAAGCGTTATCCATTTCCAAGGAGTTAAATAAATCGAGAAATCAAGCAGTTAACTCAACCCATCTTGGAATATACATCACAGTTTGGAAAGAATTCATAATCTCGAAAAAAAACTTCAAAATCTTCTAAATATCGCTATTCAAGCCGCTTAGAGCTAAACACTACCTTACAAAATTCAAAAATGTCGAAAAAGTTAGGAAATTTATAAGAAATTGCGGAATAATATCGATTACATCTGAATATTAATGAAAACGAAAATTTCTGGAATTAGTGAATATATTTGTCGAAATCAGTAACAGTAAGGGTTAGCTCAAAACGACATGCAAAATTCGATTAGGATTGGAGTTCCCAAATAGCATGAATAATTGCTTAAATATCGAACAATCTTTAACTTCGAAGCAGCCCTGAGATTCTCGACACTATGAAACTTACATCCATTCTAAATTCGAATAATCTCGAAAATATCGAGAAATTCTAGAAAGTAGAATCGTTACTAATTTGCAAAATTAATTTTGAGTTTGAATTTTTACCGGTAAATAAAAATAGAATTTACCGGTAAACCGATTTTGTCGCTTGCCGATTTTATAGCCACATGTTTCGGATTTCATCTTTTGATTATTTTTTGTAATTTCCAAGATTATTCGAGTGTAGCACGAAGGTAAGTTTCGTGAAGTTAAAGAATTAACAGGTGGTTGAGGGTTCGAAACAGTCAGATTGTCGAGTGTATTTAATTGTTGGCGTTACTCGAACGTCTTATTCGATACTATAGTTGAGCATTCCAATCTTATTCGAAATTTGCAGCTCGTTAGACGCAGTTCGATAATTACAAAATTTTTTCGAAATTTTAGAATTCGATTCAAATTTTTGAGGGATAATCGATATTATTCTGCTGGTTTTGTCGAAATTTCCTAAGATTTTCGATGTTTTTAGGGGTTGGTGACAAATTCCCGATGGGCAAAATTCCGCGGGACATAATCCCGATGTACAAAATCGCGAAGGTACAAAATTCCGAGGGGACAAAATTCCGTAATCCCAAGGAGCGCCCCTTCTGGTGAAGGAAATTTTAAATTTAAAGTAAAATCAAAATCAAAACCGGGATTTTTATTTTTGCGGAACCGGGATTTTTAAAGGAACATTTTTTTGGGCACGATTTTAATTAAGCGGGATTTTAAAATGTGGGATATCGTCGTTACGATCCAGTTGTAACCATAAGTATTTTCGATGTTTGATTTTTCGTGTGTACATCTTTAAATCAAGGGAAAATTGCACCAATTGTGCAACAACTAGATTTTGGAATTTTCATACGCTTGTACCCTGCGGATTTTGTAACTTCGAAATTTTGTACTCTCGGGATTTTTTGAAATCCTTGGTATTTTGTACCCCATGGGATTTTAACTTTAGGGATTTTGGCTCTTTCCCCATTTTTAGGGCTATTTAAGATTTTTGAATTTTTTAAGGCAGTATTCTTCGCGTACCTTTGAATTGCGGGAAGTTGCGTTCTTTCTCATGCAATAAATCTGAATCGTTAAATTTTGGAGATTTTCCGGGATTCCGAGAAGAATTCGCTACCCGATTTCATATTTTCATGTCTGGGATTTCATTTTCTGGTGATTTTTTATAATTTCCAAGATTTTTAAGATTGTTCGAGTGTAGCACGGTGGTAAGTTCCGTTAAGTTGAAGAATTAACAGGTGGTTGGTGGTTTCGAAACAGTCAGATTGTCAAGTGTATTTGTTTGTTGGCGCTACTCAAACGTCTTATACGATATTATAGTTGAGCGTTCCTATCTTATTAGAAATTTGCAGGTAGTTAGACACTTCGATAATTTCAAATTTTTTTCGAAATTTTAGAATTCGATTCAAATTTTTCTGGGATAATCGAATTTTTCGAAAATTCTTAAGATTTTCGACATTTTTAGCGGTTGGTGACATAATCCCGAGGGACAAAATCCCGAATGTACAATATTCCGAGGGGACAAAATCCCGTAATCCCAAGGACCGTCCCTTCTGGTGAAGGGAAATTTTAATTTAAAGTAAAATCAACGAGATCAAAGTTTGCGGAACCGCGATTTTTAAAGCCGGATTATGAAAAAATAGAATTTAAAAAGCGGAATTTTTTTTTGGGCACGATTTTAATTAAGCGGGATTTTAAAATGCGGGATATCGTCGTTACGATCCAGTTGTAACCATCACTATTTTCGATGTTCGATTTTTCGTCTGTATACATCTTTAAATCAAGGGAAAATTGCACCAATTGTCCAACAACTAGATTTTGGAATTTTCATAGGCTTGTACGCTGGGGATTTTGTATCTTCGGGATTAAGTATCCTCAGGATTTTATATCCTTGGGACTTTGTACCCTGGAGATTTTGTACCCTCGGAATTTTGTATCATGGGGATTTTGTATCATCGGGATTTTGTACCCTTAGGATTTTTACTCTAGGGATTTAGTCTCTCCCCCATTTTTAGGGTTATTTGAGATTTTTGAATTTTTTGAGGCAGTATTCTTCGCGTACCTTTGAATTGCGGGAAGTTGCGGTCTTTCTCCTGCAATAAATCTGAATCGTTTGATTTAAAAAATTTTGGAGATTTTACGAGATTCCGAGAATATTTCGCTTCCCGATTTTATATCTCCATGTCCCGGATTTCATATTCTGGTGATTTTTTTTATAATTTCCAAGATTTTCAAGGTTATTCGAGTGTAGCACGGAGGTAAGTTCCGTGAAGTTGAAAAATTAACAGGTGGTTGGGGGTTTCGAAACTGTCAGATTGTCGAGTGTATTTGATTGTTGGCGTTATTCGAACGTTTTATACGATACTATAGTTGAGGATTTCAATCTTATTCGAAATTTGCAGTTAGTTAGATAGTTCGATAATTTCAGAAATTTTTCGAAATTTTAGAATTCGATTCGAATTTTTCTGGGGTAATCGATATTATTCCAGTTTTTAAATTTTTTTCGAATCTTGTAAGGCAGCATTCTTCGCATTGCTTTGAATTGCGGGAAGTTGTGGTCTTTCTCTTATAATAAATCTGAGTCGTTATATTTTGAAAATTTTGAAGATTTTCCGAGATTATTCAAAAATTTCGCACTATCTGTGATTTCCGAGGTTATTCGACTTTAGATTTAAAATATCCTTTCTAATTAAGTTTTATCCGAGGCCTTGGAAATTATTTACGTTCAGTTTCGTCTCAGGTTTGAGCAACGTATTTCTTTTATATAAAACACTAAGTACTGGTATGCAACGTAAAATTTGTGTATTTCTCTGGTGTAATTTTAAATTGCCGCTAAAAGATTTATAATCGGGAAATAGAGATTTGCGAAATTCACCGGTTAAAAGTGAAAAATTACTCGTAGTTTGTTTTAAATTTTAAGCTCAGGAAAAATTGTTGAAACGATAATAATATTCCACATTGGCCAAAAGTAACATTAAAAGTCTCATGCTCAATCTCAAAAATCACAAGTGTTTTAATTTTTAACGGATTTGACAACAACAACGTCTCGATAAGGATTTTGACAACAACAACGTATCAAACAATTTTAATTAAAAATTTGATGTAAATTGGTATCTGAAACCGAAATATTGAAAGTGTTCCTTGAAGTAAGTGAATCAAATTTGGTTTTAAATCTTAAAGCTCATACAATAACGTCTCATTTAAAATGTTGACAACAACAACGTGTCAAACTGGTTAGTCAGTTAAAAAATGATATAAAATGGACAATTTAAAACAATCGCTAGAATTTGAAACTAAATTACTTAATGTGTTTAAAACATTTTAGCCAAATGTAGCACTAATATCAAGCTCAACCTCAAAAATCATCAGTATTTGACTTTTTATAAATTGGACAACAACAACGACTCAAATAAGATTTTGATAACAACAACATATCAACCTGGTTTAATAAAAAAAAATTTGTTGTAAAACGGGTAATTTAAAGAAATGCTAATACTTGGTTTTAAACTTAAAAGATCATAAAGCTACGCACAATTTTTTTACAATTGACACGATATTACACTGTCAAACGTAACGTAGTATTTAATCGTGTTCAAACCCGAAAGTCACAACTATTTGATATTGTCATAGATTCGACAACCATGAAACGGTATTTTATTTAGCATTTTGACTGCAACAATATTTCAAACGTTAAACAAAAAGCTAGAATTACTTAAAGTATCAATTATAGTTTAAGAGCTTTTTGAGCTTTTAAGTTTAAAACAAAGTACGATTTAATTATCTTAATTAATACTTTAACTAGTTTACAATAGATATGGAATAGATTTGCTATTATTGTGAAATCTGTAAAAATTTCTAATGTTTCTGATTTTCAAAGTTGCTTGGATTTTAATTTCATATTTGGCCAAAGTGTAGTACCGTTAATTTTTATTGATTGTTACTATCGTTTTTCTCACGATAAAAGCTTTCCATAAAAAATTTCGAATGTTTAAAGAAGAAATGAAAAATCTAGAAAACTCCCAAGTACTGAATTATCTAAAATCAAGTGAAATAATTAGTTACGCATTAACTAACGCCATGGTAAACCTAAATAATCTGATCATTCTTGAATAATTTCGAATTACCTAGGAAATCACAGATTTATCGAAATTCTCCAATAATCTAGAAAAATCTTCAAAAACTTCAAACTAAACGGTTCTAATTTATATAAGCAGTACTGCAAGTTCCAGCAAAGCTAAATTCAGAACACTTCCTTTCAAATGTAGAATAATTTCGAAAGTCTGGAATAATCTTAAAAATGTCGAAAAACCGGAAATGTAGCAGAAATTGCGGAATAATATCGGCTACTCCAGAGAAATTCAATGAAATTCAGGAAATGCGGGGCTATGAAATCGGGAAGCGACGAAAGTATTCCGAAATTGGAGGATTTCAGCCAAAAAAAGAAATACCGTTATTAAACCGGTTGTACCGCAGTTAACGGTAAATAATTATCAGATCATTCGGATTTTATTCGAAGCTTTTTTTAACTACCCATTTTACATCACATTTTTAAATAATCTTTAAATATTTGATATGTTGTTGTTGTCAAATAATCAGGGATTTTGTGGAGAATAGTTCTGGCGAGAAGAAATTTTAAAATTGATTTCTGTTAAAAAATTCAAGCCATGCTAGTATAAAGGAAATAAGGTTTGTGATCCTTTGGCAAAAATTTTTAAAAGATAAACGGAATTATTTCGCCGGTTTGTGTTCAGCTTTTGATATGAGGTAAAAGTTAATTTTTTCCGGACCTTGACGTATCCCTGCGAAGGCCATGTCAAAAAACAAATAATTTTTATTTGAATATTTTTATCCGCTGACTACTTTCGAAGGGTCTATATTTGAAATCTAAGTGAAACTGGCGTTTAAAATCATTTCAAGATCATCCAAAATAATTGAATCAAGTTTGGCTTGAAAAGCAAACAATTATTATAGCAGCGGGTTGTTTTAAATTTGTTGATTTCTGTTTATTTGATTTGTAGGCTCTTAGCATTCTTGAAACAAATTCAAATTTATTAAAAGTCAAATTTTTAAAATTTCAGAATCGTAAAAGTAATTTAATCCTTAATTAAATATGTGGGTGGTATTCTTTAAATTTGTAGAAATTCTGAAAATTTTTCGATTTTCTTAAAATTTGACGAAATCCGTTAAAATTGGAAGTTTTCTGACAAATTTGACACTATAAAATACTTAAAATATCTGGTCTCCTTAAATATCTTGCAAATTTTGAGATCGAGAATTTTTTGAAAGCTTTTAAATAAGGCTTAATTTTTTTTTGAATTTGTCACAATTTTAAAATTTATTAATTTGTTTGTTAAAATTTTGAAACTCTAAAATTATTTTAAATTCCTTAAATTCATTAACCTTAATTTCTTAAATCTCTTGGATATTTTGAAATTCCGAATTCCTTAGAACCTGTTAAAACATAATTTCTTTAATTTGTTAAAATTTTTGAAATAATGTCGCCTCGAAATTCAGCTGGTTTTTGAAAATTTTGAAAATGCATCTTTTTAAATTAATCAACAGTTTGAAATTTTTTGAAACTCTGAAGTTGTTGGTGTTGTGTTAAAGTTAAAATTAAAGTTCTCATCTGGTGATATAATTTACATTCTTTTAAAATTCTTAAAATTTCTTGAATTTCTTAAAATTTGGTGAAATTCTTTAAAGTTTTTAGTTTTTCAAAAAATCTGAAACTCTATACTTCAAATATCTGAATCGATCGAAATTCATGCACTTCTGGTGTTTTTGGTAAATCTACTAAAATGTCAAATATTTGTGATTTTCGAGGTTTTGATTTTAATGCCATGTTTGATAGAGCAATATCACGTCAAATATACAAAACTTTTATGGAACTTTGTGAGCTTCTTTTTATGGAACTTTGTGAGCCGGTTTTATATGTTGTTGTTTTCCAAATACTCAACAAGAGCGTTGTTGTTGTCAGATTTATTAAAATTTCGTATACTTGATTTTCGAGGTTAATCTTGATTTTAATGCCACTTGTGGCCAAATTATTTGAATTATTAAAATTTGTGCAGAGCTTTATAAACTTTTCAGTTTAAAACAAAGTACGTTTCAATTACCAGCTTAATATTTTGTTGTTGTCAAATCTGTTAAAATTTGAAATACTTTGATTCTCTATTTTGAGCTTGATTTTAGTGCCACTTTTGTTCAGAGTGTAATGTCATTTTTAACATCTAGTAATTATACAAAGCTTTATAAGGTTTAAAGTTTAGAAAAAGTTTTTTTTCCGCTTTAGTAGTGACTAATAAAATTTAGTTTGGTTTCAGGTTAAAGTATTTTGTTAAATTACCCATTCGACACCAAATTGTTGATTAAACCAGTTTGATGTGCTGTTGTTATTAAAATCATAAATGGGCCATATTGAAATTTCAGAGCACGAATATGCCTTGAACTTGACTGCAGCTTTTTCACGTTGCCTGACTTTCGAAAAGTTTGGTCTTACATTTGCCACAGTTTCCCGCACTAGTGTGAATTACTGCGGTAGGGAAACTTTCCAATTTAATAAGGAAATTTCTCATACCGTTAGAACCAAATTAGTACGAATTAGTGTTTATTATGCTAAGAAAATTGGAAAATAATTTTATTATCTCGCCTGAAAGACGATAAAATATACAATGATGAAGGCTGCTTTATAGCGGAAACCAGACTACTAAAATCAATTAACTTACTAGTAGTAAACACATTGAACGAATGGGTGCCTTCCAATACTGCTAAACGATACTATATCGAATTATCTAAGACACATAATTCGTTCAACTAATTCAAAATTCGAAATGTGTCTTGGATGATTATCAATAAAAATAGTCGACATTTATATTTTCATGACAAGCTCAGATTTGTCAAATATGTTTAGTTGCCTGGTTTCTACTGAAAATCAGGTTACGTTTTTGCATTGTTTACCGTCTTTCAGGCGGAATATGAAAATTCTTCTTCCATTTTCTCGGCTCCTGCTGCCAGCAATTATTTTTATCAATCACTAATTTTTACTAATTCAGTTCTAGTGGTATGGGAAGATTCATTCCTAAATTGGAAAGTTTCCCTGCGGCAATTATCCATACCCTGCACTGCCATCACCTAACTTATCCATTTTGCCAAAATTATTTATATATGTACCTCAACAAACAAGGGTTACTTTTTCTACCCACAAACTTTCTTTGTAACCCAAAATTCGCCATACGCCTTTCCGAATTGGGCGTTAATCTGCATTTAATTTGGTTTATTCTAGAGTGGTACTTTCTAAATAAAAGCTTTCAATAAACAGAAATTGAAATCATAAGCTTTTTCAAAGGTCTTATTTTAGAATTGCAAATTTAGAATACTGACCTAAAACAATACAAATTTCATATTTCGATCTCCTATGCCTCACAAGCTGCAATCATATAGTCATAATCTATACGATAAAATATTAGAATTTTATTACTCAAACATTAAATGCGATGAAAGCTTCACAGGAAATATAGGAGGCCGATTAACATGACATTGATTGCCGATTACAGAGAATGTGATAAAAAACTATATTTGTAATTAGCCCTGCTACAATTATATAGGTCAACATTATACAAAAAAGTTACTTATTAAAAGCTTTTTCATCCATTGTAAATAATACCCGATTTGTACAACTTTAAAAACATCTTTAGCAATTTCAATTTTTAGTAAGTATTAATTGAAATTATAAATTGTTTTTTTTTTGGCATTCAAATAGTTTTGGCAACCGAATTAAAACAATAAATCGTCTATACTAACTATTCTACACTCGCTTATACGTATGTATGTGTATTGATCTACATTACATGTAATCCAATTAAATGCAATAACCTCGAATTTTACGACTATATACACAGCACATTATTTGCTAAATTATACTACTAGTTTATTAGAGTACAGTAATCGCATATTAATAATAAATAATTTAACGCCACTCTATTAGAACAATTCATGATTATAAGTATTATATAAAATTCGCGGTCTCGAACTAACTCTAATATAAACCGAAATACATAAAAAAATGTATATGCGCGAAACCTTGTAAATGTATGACCTTAACCATTATTCATATCATTAATAATTTTTTTTTTTTTTTTTTAGTTTTAATCTAAAAAAATGATAAATTTAATTGAATTATAGTTTTGTATATACCATATATGAATGTGTGAGCGACAAATTACTTTGTATGTGTGTTGCGACATTTTGTATCTTTTATTTGTCGTTGTATTTAACGCGGAAGTTCTAATTAGATGATCACACTTTGGGTGAATAATGTCGCGTGACGATTTGGCTAAATAGAGAAGGTGTTGTGTAGATAGTACTTATGTTAGTTCTTTTTTGAAGTTAAATTTAATTAGCATTTATTACAAATGAACGCGAAGCGAAAAAAAAAACTGTAAATTTGCATAAAAAGTACAAGTTTTTTTTTTTTTTGTTAGATTCGAGGTCTGGTGTCATATAATGTAAAATATGATAATTTAGTCGGGAGGTGTGTAGAACATCTGCCTATTTTTAATGATGGTGGTTTTATAAATGTTTATGCCTATAGAAACAGTAGATACATTATTTAACTCTGAACTATTGCAGCCGAATCAAAATATACTGAATGTAAAAGGTACTCACAAAAACGGCAGACTGCCAAAATCTCTAAGAAATAAATGAGAGTTTTACACATTTTAAACTTTTAAAAATTATTTTTTGAAGTAGTCTGTGTCCTCTGTCTGCCTGTGTCTCCTCTACCCAAATTTATTATTGAATATCTCTGAAATGAGGGATTCCTTGAATTTTGTCAGAAAACTTAGTTTTACAAAACTCTGTAATGAACAAATCGTTGTCGTGCTATTTTGATATTGTTCTGTATCTTATTACTCCTTTTTATCCATATTTAATTTCTGCGCTAACTGAGTACTATACAAGTCTTGATTAATTTTGAATATTAAATCATCTGAAAGATTATACCGGGTGATTTTTTTAAACTGATACACTCAAATATCTCGGAAAATAAGCACTCTACGAAAAAAATGGTTAAGAGCAAAATTTAATTATTCCGTGGGGGAAATACATTAGTGTTTATATTAGTACCGCGCCCCTCCCTTCTCCATGTAGTTGGGGCGGGAGTAACTTTGAAACTAAAATATGAGCCCCTATTTTTTATTCCAGATTCGGATTCTACGGCTTAAAAAAATACGTAGCTTTTGACTTAAACATTTTTTTTTCGATTCATGATAGATGACGCTGTAATTGACGATATTAAATTTTTTGATTTCTCCTACTGAGAACCTACGGAAACGATTCTGCAAAACGTCTACAGTAAAAATACCACAGTTCCATTTTAAATACTCGAAGTACAATTTGTATTTCTTAAATTTTCAATTACTGAAAATGGGTTCTCATTATCGTAACCCAGGAACATAAGAAAATTGAATATCGTTAATTACAGTGCTATCTATCATGAATCAAACAAAATGTTTCAGTCATATCCGACGTATTTTGAGCCGTAGAATCCGAATTTGCAATAATAAATAGGGATTCATATTTTAGTTTCAAAGTTACCCCTCGCCCCACCTACATGGAGGCCTAATTTTAACAATAATGTATTTCCCCCACGGAATGATTAAATTTTGATCTTAACCATTTTTTTTCGTAGAGTGCTTATTTTCCGAGATATTTGAGTGTATCAGGTTAAAAAAATCACCCGGTATATCAGAACGAATGACAATTTCTACAAATGTCGAAAAATATCAAAAACTTCATAGAAATGTCCCAATAAATTCAAAATAATTTCGAAAACCTTCAAAAACGTCGCAGTACCTGTAAGTCAGACTTATCATTCTTAAACTAATTTTGAATTATATTCATTATTACACATTAAATCTGAGTCAATGCGTTATGAAAAATTCTTGGATAATAGTTACCTTGTAGTCAAATTGAATATTTAGAAAAATTCTTAAATCTATATGATGTAATTTTTCTGCGTGAACGCAAATCTGTTATCGATTTTAAAAAATTTGATCGGAAATAAATTGTACATTATTTTCAAATCAATTTGAAAATTGCGTTAAAGCTAGCAAACAGACGCTTCTCGTACAAAACTATAAGCAGGTCACAAACATATCTCAATGAGTTGCATAAATGTTCCATAATTAAACCATGTGAGTAACCTCAACGAGTACCTAATATTCTTCAGCAATAATTTCGATAAGATCAAACAATCTCGGAACGAAGCAACCAAATTCGTTATGTTAATTAATACATAATTATTTCGAGGATTTCGGAAAATCTTTAATATTGTAGAAAAATGACATCTTTGCAACTCAACCGATACGCAAACCTTTTAAAGCTAAAGAACAAAATTGAGAAGAAATTCCGAGGAATAGTGAGAAACAAAAGTAATATCGAAAAGCTCATTATGTCTTATAATCTCGATATTTACAAAAATTATATTGAATATTCCAGAAAAAGCCGGTTAAACTTAAAATCATAGAATATCCTTAAAAAATCCAGAAATGACTAACACCTGGAATAATCTGACAAATACTGTGCAGCCTTCATAAAACCATGGATATGGCAATATCGAAAACTACTGAATTATTTAGATCCGGAAATTTGGCTAAATTCAAAAATCTTAAATTTCCAGAATCACTTCTAAAACAGATAATTTAACAGATTGCTTACTCGTAAAGTCTACAAAACGCAACTAAAAATAAACTCGACTATTCGCAAAAATGTCGAATAAACTTTAACTTTGCGCTTTTAGGTTCGTAAAATAATCTTGAAAATCGTAATGCTAAGTAATTCAAAAGCAAAAAAAAATTCTTTCTCGAAAAAATAATTGGAAACCTCGAGTAATCTCTAAAATATTGAATAATGTTGAATAAATTAGATGCCAAGCAACATATTGCTCAGCGAACACATTGTTAATGTTAACTCGGTTGTTGTGCAAAACTCTAATAAGCCAAAAATCACATAAAATCTTGAAAATCCCGATCGGTAATGTAATGAAGATAACGTCAATGTTCCAGAAACTCGAATACGCTCTATTAACGGAATGCTGTTGTCAGGAAATCGAGATATCTGGGGTCTGTAATAAGTAACGAATGTCGAGGATTTTTTTCGAAATTGCGCCAAATATGATTGTGAGCTTTAGAAACTCGAGAATTAAAACTCGAAAAATGAGAGTTACAATTAAGTATGCAACTTTCTGTACAAATACTACAGTGGGCTGATATGCTTGATCTTAATTCTTTCTTAATTTTTTTTTTTTGCATAAAATCTCTGACAAAGGCTGAGAGAATTGTTCCCTGAATTAGGAAAAATAAAAAACAGGGATAAATTCCTAAACTATGAGCCGAAGAATTTTATTTAAAAAAAAAAAAGTGTGTAGCATTTTAGATGGATTTTAGATTATCACTTATTTGCATCGATGGGGCACGGGCTTGCTGAGGACAGTGGCGTAACTACAAATTTCGGGCCTCTCCTTCCCGCAACATTTTTTTGGGCCTCTAAAAATACTTCTTGTACCTATGAACAAGTAAAGCTTTTAGTGAAAAACTTATTTCTTCCTATAGTTCCTTCCTGTGTCGATAAAAAATCAACAAATTTCGAATATAATCTCAAAAATGTCGAATTTTCATAGTATTTTGAATATTCTTGAAAGTTCTCAAATATCGAATTATCCATACGTTTTGTTAAAAAATTGTATAAGCATAAAATATTTATTTGCAAAAATTGTTCAATTAGTTTTAAGTTTGATAATTAATTTAAACAAGTTTCGATTTCAACTTAACTTTTAACGTTTAACCTTTTCCGTACTTTTTTGTTTTTTTTTTTTAATGTTTTATGTATTTGCAAAAATATCATGAACTTTTAATTTTATAAGCTTTCAATTTTCAAAACTTTTTTAACCAAACCATTTTACTCAGAAATATGATTTTACAAAAAGTGACGGAATTTAGGCTAAAATTTAGGATATTTGTTCTCAAAGTTAATCATTAATCATCAAAAGTTTTTAGTTTTAAGAGGTTTTCAAACGAAACCTTTTAACCCTAAAATTGATATTATAAAGGAAGGTGGTATTTAGGATAAATTTAGATTATTTGTGCTCAATGAGCTTTAAAGCTTGATAATTAAATTATATCATTTGTGATTTTTTCATAATTTCAGGTTTTTGTTAAAATGTTTTATGATTTAAACTGTTAGTTTAAAGAGCTTTCAATTAGAAAAGCTTTCTAAACCAAACCATTTTACTCAGTAATTCGACTTTACAAAGGGTAACGGAATTTAGGAACAATTTACTATATTTGTTCTTAATGTAAATTATCTAGAGTTTTAGTCAAACCAAACCATTTTACTAGGAAACTTGGTACTCGTATAATAAAATACGCTTTCGTTTATCGAATCTTTTTGAATCAAATCAGTTTACTCCGAAATTTGGTATTAAAATGGGCGACGGAATTTTTGAATAAATTTAGAAACATTTTTAACAATGAACTTTAGGCTTGATAATTAATTTATACTATGTATTTGAGTTTAAACTTACACTTTGTGAGCCTTTTAATAATTTCTGGTTTTTGTTACAATGTTTTTGTGTGCAAAAAATAAGTATTTGCAGAAACTTTCGAAAGCTTTTGGTTTTAAGAGTTTTAACTAATCGAAACTTTTTAAATAATTTATCCAAAAATTCCGTTATCCTTTGTAACGTATCATGTAAATAAATTTTTGTTTTGTAAGTAAACCTAAATCCTTAAAACCTTTCTCGTTACCCTTTGTAACGGAATTTTGGGATACATTTAGAATGTTTGTTGCCAATTAACATTTTTGAGCCTTTTCATGATTTGAGGTTTTTGTTAAAATGTTTTATGAACATAAATTATGTATTTGCAAAAAATGTCGAAAATTTAGTTTTAGGAGCTTTCACGTATCGAAACTTTTTAACCCAAATCATTTACTTTTTATTCTGAAATTCGATATTTCAAAGGAAGGTAGTTTTAAGTCAAGCTTTAAGCTTGACAATTAATCCCTACCTTTGGAGGTTCGAACTTAACATATTTTAACTGTTTAATAATTTCAAGTTTTTAATCAAATGTGTGATGAGCATAAATTATGTATTCCAAAATGATCAAGAGCTTTAGTTTTCAGAGCTTCCACTTATCGAAGTTTTCTAAACCAACCTTTTTATTTCGAAATTTGATATTGCAAGGGATGACGGAATAAGGTGGTATCTTGGGATTAATTTAGAGTATTTGTTTTCAATGAGCTTTAAGCTTGGTCATTTATTTATACTTTCTCTGTAATTTTTGTGCCTTTCCATAAATTCTGTCTTGCGTTAAAATGTTTTATGAGCATAAATCATATACTTGGAAGAAATATCGAGAACTTTATGTTTTAAGAGCTTTCACTTATCGAAGCTTTTCAACTCAAATCATTTTATGCCACTGACTGAGGAGCACTTCACTTCCTACGAAAATGTGCAAAAATGGCTCGACAACTGGTTTGCCTCAAAAGAAGAACAGTTTTTGCGGCGTGGCATCCACACACTGCCAGAAAGATGGGGAAAATGTATAACTAATAATGGGTAAGAAATTACTCTTAACCATTATAATACGATGTACGTGTATTTTTTACTAAAAAAATCCGGTTTCATATTTACACACCTGGAATACTATAGCTCAATCGAAAAAATAGAAGTTTTTCCAAATTGTGCCTGAAAGTCGGTAAATAATTCAAAAATGATTCCTGATTCTCAATGAAAATGTTTGGGTTTTAACTTAAACCAATAAACTTAATATTTCATTTTTGCCAGGGCTTTCACAGCCAGACTTCACGTCTGAAAAAAAAACATTGGCTCCGGCTCCGACTCCGGAAATTTATAGATTGATTAACGACTCTGGGTCCAGCTTCGGCTCCGGCTCCAGCAAATACATATTTTTCTAATCTTAAATCTAATTTAATTTTTAATTCCTTAAAGCAAATTAAATTTTTTGCTTTAAACAAATTGAGTTTTCATTTTCGTAAAATGCTGTTATTTACGTGCTTAAAAACTATTGCTGTTTGGCAAACTGGCAGTAACTGGCGTTAATTTGCAAAGGTTGATGCAGGGATACCATATAAGCTTTTTCTGTACAATATCAATATTAGATTGTCTACCGGGGAAAGCTGCTGTACGGTGCATTTAAGAGAAGCCACAATATATCTTCCTATAAAGTCAATAATCTGACAATACATTTCAATTTCGTACGAAATCAGTCCCCCTTTTTAACAGGCGGGACGAGTAACAACAGGCCATCTCTTAACTGTGTGAAAAGAGGGGGCTCTCTCATTCATTTCTGGCTGAAATTGCTTTCTTTCATATTTGAGTTGAGTTCTACATAAAAAAAAAAACATTTTCAAGTATGGCTTTTTCCAGCTCTAGAAGAGTAGCCGTAAGGTCGCGTTGAGAGATTTTGAATAAGCGTTGGTTGCAATGGAAATATTTATCTCTTCTTTCACACCCCAAGGTTTTATTTCTTCGATTTGTAAGATATACATTTAAGGCACGATTATTGGTTTGAAAAGGTTTAAGTACAAATTTTAAGTATGCCCCACAGCAAAGTTAACAATAAAGCATCTCTTAGCTTGTCAAAGTTTCGTCGAAGTCCGTATTAACTTTCTTGATAATTTTTCCAATTTTTTGTTTGGTTTAACATCAATAATTTTTCATGAAATGTAATGACAAAATATTTAATTAGATTTGCGTGCTTAAGCTGTTTTCGAAACCGATATTTATTTCATAATTATTTACTTATTCGACGCCATCTTAAATAAGTAAGTAAAATCATTCGAATTCATTTCACTTACTTATTTTGACAGCAACAATAAAAATTTATTTGTTTTCCAATTTTTTTGAGTTAAGGACACTGCAAGATATACACAAAATAAAGGTATCATATTGCGCATGCTGTTGCTATCTTTTTTTTCGCAATTTGACGTCACGTGTAGACAAAACTGCTGATATTTATATGGAGTTTCATGATATTTTTATTAATTTTTTAAATACATGGAAAATAAATAATTTTTTTTTTATTCTTGCCATTAATTGTTTTTCGACTTTATGTTAAAATTAAACATTTCAATTTTTATTTTAGTTCTATACTGCAATACTTTTAGAATTAAATCGCAAAAAGAGGCATGTTTTAATATTCGTGTCTAGAGCAGACTGTTTGAGCACATTGCATAACAAATTTCGGAATTTATGAGTTTAATTTTTTTGTTAAATACAGAGAACGTTTAGATTATTATTTAATTAAAAATTTGGAAGTATTCGATTTTAAATATACTAAATTTGAATAATTCCTATTGCAACCAAACTATCAGTTGTAATTCTGATAAGAACACATATAGAACACACATAAAACTATAAATGAAATAAGCCAGAGATTTAATTTTAATTTATAGTTTTATTTAATTTCCTTTTGTTAATTTTAAAAACCATTTTACACCTAAAAAACAATTTTTTTATTTTCAAATCTAATTCGACTTCGTTTGAATATGAAATTAAGTTTTTTATGTAGTTTCTTCCAACTTTTAATATCGTCGAATTACTTTTGTTGAAGATATCCTCTAACTTTTTTAAATTTTTAATAAATTCATCGCTTTTTTGTTTTAGGCCTCCTTCACTCACCGTATCCATCCACGTCCATCTTCCACTAGACTCTATTTCGCTGTAACGTTCTGCTGCTTCATCAGGCTCATTTAACGCTTCCCTGACATCCGTTGACGACAATAGTGAATGATTTACATCCATTTTAATGTAATCTGTATTATCGCATTTCACATTTGCTGATTGTGACAAAATACTTTCGTTTTGCCCCAATATGATACTTCGAAGGCGATATTTAAATTGTAAAGCATTTGGATGATCATACAGGCCTCTTTTCGATCTAATATTTCGAAAAAACATTTCCAATTGGTCTTGGTTTAGACGATATGTCAGGAGGTTAGAGATCTTATATTGATCTTTGAAATCCCGGAATAACATTTTCAGAGCATTGATGCTGATAATAATCCCTTTTTGAAATGGTAAAAGGGATTTTTTATTCTCAACACGCATTTGTTTGGTAGTATTCTCCATATTATCAAGTATCAATTCCTGTTCTGCTATTTCTAATCCATAGGCGGCCATTATTGGGCGCGAATCGATTTGTGGAACCTTTGCATTGAACAAATCGAACCAGTCGTTGACCTAAATAATCAGAAAATAAAATTTATCAAATAAGGAAATATACACAACTAAAATTTTCAAAATAATAATTTGTTCAAGCAAATTTGCTAGCTCAGCCCAATGTTTTTATTTTGCAAGACCTAAAGCACCCATTATATATATAGCGCATGAATTGGTATGTGAAAACAACTTGGTTGCAAATTTCACCTTCTGTCTTTGAGCATCTGTCATCGTCAGATGAATAGCTCCTAAAAGGCTAGCTACCTTTAATTCTGATTTTGATTGAGGTTCGAGAAGCTCTTGAAGTGGTTCTTTCGCCAATAAAATATTATTAAACAGCATCCCAGAATCCAATTAATGATTCCTAAACAGTTTAATCATGTGCGATGTGTCACTAAATACGTACACTTTTTTATTTTGATCACATGAATTCGCAAAGAAAGGCTCGCTCTCGCTTATTCCTATTTCATTCCATAGTCCTATATTTCCCCGTATCAGATCAGTAACGATGTTGTATTGAATTAAATGTAACTTTTCAATTATATTATTTTACATTGGATGTAGTACACTGGCTGTGTCCAATTTTCAAATAGCCGTCTTGCCATTATGACCTGCACATAATTCGCTGGAGCCAGTAAGGTTTCAGAGTTCTAATCGTATCGATTCTGTTGGCTGTATTGTATGATGCAAGTTTTCATTTAAATCACGTGTAATTGTACTGGTTGTTGTATCCAATTTTAGGGGAAAGTAATTTTCGGAACTAACATAAGCATTTGCATTTTCAACATAAGGATTGTTGGTAGAATGGTCAGCAGATGATGCACAGGAAGGAACTTTGCATGAAATAAAAACATGTATGTTAATTTTTTTCAGAATATGTTAAATCAATAATCGGTAATATAACCTACTATTATGTACGGTTGTGATACTAATGTTGATACCGGAAGATTTTCAAAAGGTATCGCATCTGGTTTTAGTTTCTTACTAATTTTTGGTGAATAATTTAATATTTCATGTTGAAAATTTCTTATAGTGGATATTAGTAAAATGTTTTGAGCATATGAAAGAGTTTTTAATATTGAATTTATCCTTTCTGCTACATTTCTGCACCCAAATTTTAGCGTAACTTGGATTTTTTGGAAATCGAAAGTAATATCTTGTGCACCACAGATCCACCAGAATTTCTTTTTAATCTATTGTTATTGCTTTTGCAATTAAATACAGTACAACCCACCATTATTTAACAAAGTTTAATTCACTTTAATTAGATTAAACCATTTTTCAAATTGTTCGTTTTGTTTTTAAATTTATTGTTTTATAAATTTATCAATTTTATCAATTTTGAGAATCTCAAAATTCAATAAATCACTAGTCTGTTTTTTAAATCGTAAAAGGTACACAAAATAGGTACGTCTGTTCAAATAAACAAGTAATATACTTAACACAACGAATATTTTTGAAACTTTAAACACGAGAAAACTTATAAAGCATAAAAAGGGCCTCGGTAAACTATCATTATGAATTGTAAATACGTTTTGTAAAAAAAATTACGATTATTCTTGATTTATTTAATCAAAAATAAAAAATTAAAAATTAATCAAAAAACCGCCAAACTTAATACAAATATCTGCTTTTTTGTCTGCACATGACGTAATGCGCAAAGAAAGACGAAAATGAGACACGGGAATAATACAGGTAACCCTCGATGTATTCTCTTGCTCAAGCTACTCAAAAAAAAAAAAAAAAAGCGTTTCATGTTTTCATTCGTTGTGTTCGTTATTTTTTGTAGTCTCAAACAACACGGAACGAATTAATCGTATTCTTCGGGGGCTACCTGTATACTACCTCTATTTTCTGTATATCTTGGGTAGCAATATACTAAAACGGCCTTTAATACTTTGGCATTGGTACAACGTTTTTTCGTTTTCATTTTACTGAAACCGTAACCAAAACGAGAATTTTCCGATATACTTTTGCATCGAAGACCGACGCAAAATTTCTAAGTGTGTAGATTTACAAACGGAGTACAATTTTTTAAAACCTACCTGGTTCCCACTTTAAATCAGTGATTTTTTTGCGATTTTACCGTCGTTCATTCAAGCAGACATTTTTTTGCCAAAAGCATTTAATTAGGACAAATTCGGCTTAAAATTGAAAGTTCCTTTACTGCTGTTATTCACATTTTGAATAGGTTTTGAGTTCGTTGTCTTCATTAAGGCGTATAAGTCGTCTTATGTGAATTACACTTTCAAAATATTTGTATTTCATTTAGCTTCAAATTCTTGGAAGTAATTTTTCAATTAAAATTTTTTAAGTGTGAAATACTACTTTTGAAAAAAACATGCGTGATTCAAATTGATTAAAATCCAATTCAATTTTGAAACAAACAACAACTAGAAGAAACTAGATAGAGCATTGAAACGCATTTCTTGTTTACGATTTTAAAAATTATTTACTTGAACCCAAAATATGCCCTCCGATTTCAACTTTGTATCAAAAGTCATAATAATAAAAGAGAGATGAGACTTCCTTCCGATGATTTTTTTACCATTCAATTTCCATAACATGTGTTGGAATGAATAATCTCGATATAAAATAAAAAATAAATGCCCGAAAGAATCTGCAAATCAGCATCCAGTTGCTAAATAACTTTTTTTTTTTTTTTTTTGTGGAATTTATTTTCAATCACGAGTATAAAATCGATTCATTCATTAAATTTTAAAATAAACTCAGCAAATTTTTTTTTTATTTATCTCAAAACGAAATTCCAATCAAATATTTCTTAAATTAATTACTTGACGATTTCCAACACACAAAAAAAAAAAGTGTTTTCACTTCGTGTAACATAAACATCCGATTTTGTTGGTATTTTGTGTACGACAAGGGGGAATGTATTATTTATAAGTATGGAGTGAAATTACAAACCGGACACAATAAATACGAATTTAATTTTCACTCTTTACGTACGAGATCTTAAAACATTTTGTATTGACTAACCCATTGATATCAGATATTTTATGTTCCCCTGATAATAATAATTAAGAAGTCACGATTTAATTTCTTTAAATTTTTATTTTGTTTAAATTAAAAATTAACGCATATTAACCTCTCTATCTGCCGCACTCCAATTATATAAATATGTGTGTGCACGCTATTTATATAAAAAAATAAAAATTATTTGTTTTAATTTAAAATTCCAGAGATTTTTCAAAATTACGCAAAAAAATCTATCAGTGGAGATTTTTTCTTTTTTTTCTTTATACGAACGACTATAGAGTTTACATATTTAATCCATCAGTATATGCGGCGGAAAAAAAAAATCAGGCATGTAATCTGTTATCCATCTTGTAACGTACATCGAAAATATGTACACGATTTATATAATTGAGATAGATGGTTGTGGAATTTTCCGATCTAATGGATCCAATAATATTGTATTTTAGGGGATTTAAATAAAAATTTTTTTTTCGTGCGGATGGAAAATTTTCGTTTGATTCACGTGTTTAAATTCACTATATATTGAGTGATTGATTGAATTAGTTTGATTTAAAAAAAAGTTTTTTTTTTTTGTACTTTTGTTTCTTATACAACATGCTTAGTGTATAACATAAATTATAATCAATAAGTATTACATACAAAAAAAAAATTATTGATCGATTACTTAAAAATTCAATTAAGAACAAATAAATCGTGTTGAAAATTAACATATGGCCGCGGGCGAGTTCAAGTTTATATACATTGTATGTAACTGTATAAAAAAAAAAAAATAATAATTTATGTTAATTACATAAATTTTATGTATTTGTCCAAATAGTATGCTATACAGATTACCTTGGTATCTTCGATTTTATTGATTAAATATATGCCGAAGGTTGATGCTGTATAGTTTTAATATATGATAACGATTTCAATGTCGTCAATTTGACTTTTAAAATTTTTTATTTGTTGCTAATATATAAATATAATTGCATTTTAATAGACTGATTTTATATTTTTGTTTTGTTTATTTACAGGTAAGTGAGAATTCACTAAAATTTGTTCAAAAGAAAGCCATCTGAGCGCAGATAAGTATTGAGATTATGTTTTATTTACAAATGCAATTTACTTGTTGACGCTAGATTTTTGTTCAAAGAACTAAGTAAATGTTAATCCAATAAATTAAATGAAATTGTCAAGTAGAGGTGTTGCTATGTACGACGTTAGATAATGGTTTTATAGAAGGCTGAAGGTTTGCAAATATTTGAATTAATCATAAATAAAATTTTGGTTTTTATAACAATCACAATGAAATATTGAAATCAAACAAAATTTACTCATTACTGATATTTTTCATAAAATCAGCTTAGAACTTATACAAAAATTAGAATCTCCAATTATGTTAAAATTTATCTTTTATTTGGGGGAAATCCCAAATATTACCAGGGGTACTATACGAAAATTTTCGAATGATTTTTTCGTTCCTTGTTGCATTTCGTAATGAAATCATTTGGATTTTTAGGTCGGATATTACTAATGCTACATCAAACCATTAGTATCACACCATAATAGCGTTGTCCGACCATACCACCTTAACTCTCCGAGAACACACAGGGGTTTTGGCCTGATTCCGTCTAGCTGTAGTTTTGGATACTAACTACACGTTAAGATGTTCCCTTGGTAAAACGCAACACGCAGTGGGCTTTTGGCATCATTCGAAGTTGGTCTAGGGTCAGTCAAGGTTTGAGCTAAGTTATTAAGGAGGCTGCGTTAACAATATTCGTTAACGAAAGTATTGAAATTTCGGATAAAGTAGTAACTAAACTTACCTTGATGAAATGGTATTTGTCGGCTTTATGGTTGTAATAGATTTTAATAGAAAGGATAAAGTTTTAGCTAAGGAAAATTGGCTTGTTAATGTTCTTGCTAATTAGCTTAAGTTGGTATACAATACATTCCAGCAGCGATTTTGTTATACGCCATAAAGCAAAACAGTCGGGACAAAAGCAATTTTGCTGTGGTAATCAACTAAACCAGTATAACAGCTATAATACTTTATTTATTGTTTTGTGTAATTTTTAAGCATATTTGCATTTAATCAAAATTACTGTTAAACTAACAAAATAATTAGAAAACAAGTCTAAAAAAATTTATAAGTAATTTTGGAGGTGGAAAAGGGTTTTTTCGGCAATGATTATTTACGGATACAAAAATCCAATATGCTGTGCGGTCTAGTTTTGCGCTTTATGACAAAAAATCAAATGCTATGTTTGAAGATCCATCTTGCAATTGACTAGTACCAGTTGACGCCGATAGGTGTAACGTAACAGTAAGATTTGGTGGTTTTTCCATTGTTTTTTTGCGACTATCGATTACATCTTGTACCGAAGGAATATATGATATATCTTAATTTAAAAAAAATTCATTGAAAAATTAACAAAATACTTAAAATTTACTACGTAACTACCTTGTCATCCCAGCGGCCCTCTTCGGAAGTGGCTCCTTCTTCTAACCTTTGCATACTCTATAGTGCCGGCTGATACACCGAATATTTGGCGAGCAAGCCTGCCGGTTCTTATCACCATAAATTATCGGCTTTTTGCTCTGTAACCCTTGATATTTGAGGAATTGTTTGGTGTCCGGTTGATAATGAACGACAGCATTATCTTCGTCTAAGAAGAATCTAGAAATCAGAGAGTGTGCTTGAGAAGCACCCTTCGAGTACAACGCCAAATGTTGACAGTATTTGGGAGGAGTACTTCGAGTGCAAAGAGCTAATAATGTAAAATGTAGAAAACATCGATACGTCGTGTTAGCAATATTAGTTGACATAACGAGGCAATAGTAAAATAGTTTGCATTACTCAAAACAGGAAAACGCAAGTGTGCTAGTAAGTTTTAAAAGGCTTCGTTTGCAATTGAGAGATATGTAGAAACAAAATTATCTCACATCGAATAGCTTAGCTTTGCTGAAAGGCGCAACGGACCCTTGTGTTTCTAAAATATTAGTATGCATTCGTGAGACCAAATATTATTTGGCTGGCGGTTAGCGTTTTTACAATTTAACCGGGAATTAGAATTTCAAATAGTGATGTTTTTGGATTATATAACGTTTGTTAGTAATTTTAGCCTGAGACAATTTTAGATTTAATTTTTTACCATGATTTTCCCAGTCAGATAAAATTACCTGCTAGAGGGTTAAAGTAAATAATATTCCATGCAAAGTTCAACAGCTAAAACGCTTAACACCAAACAATGATGTTTTATGATCAGTGATTTTCTCATTCAAAAGCTAATTAGTTACTTAAAACATTTAATATTTTTGGTTACTTTTTCGTAAGTTTGTAAGACAATTTAGCTGTAATAATATTTAATTTAGAACAAATAGTTAAAATGGTTATCTATTATGCTATTTAGCTGTTACACATATTAAAGCCATCTTTTAATTTAGTTTTTCTTCTCATAAAAATGGCTGCATCATTTATCTGGTTAAAAAACTTCGACAAAAACAACTTTATCACATGCAAATATTACAAAAAAACGCCAATCTTCAGCTTTTGGTTGATTACCAGAAGCTTTTTAACAGATTTGGATTTATTTTTCAGCAAAAATAAATTCTTCGAAAAATTTTTTGATTTTAATTTTATACTTTTTCAAACTGGTCGATGAAATTTGTTTCCCGTGTATTTTTACGATTAAAAATCACAAGCAAAGTCATATTTTCCATGTTAATATTTCATAAAATATTTGTGACATTTATTATTAAAGTATAGAAAACATAATTAGAAGGACATCATTTAGCAACAAATTGTTGTTGTTACAATAATTTCCAAAATAATTAGTTATTTCTGACTGTTTTGATATTTTGCATCCGATTCCTTTAACTACGTGTTTGCTGTTATAACATTAATTTTTATTATGTCACTATTTTGCGTTAAGCACAGCGAAACTGCAAATATAATTTCTTTGCTATATGGGAACCTATATTTTTAAATAAATCAAACTGCTGTCTCAAAAGTAATCTACCATTTATTGCGAGTTTACTGTTTGACGTTGCTATAACATATCGGCAAGCAAACGACGATTGCCATTTTTGCTGCTATTACGTCGACAAACCAACAAACTCACATTTTTGGTTATTTTTTAAGAAGTTATTATAACTAAATTGCTGTGAATTTTAGATGGCACAACGTTTTGACAACCCCAAATTGTTCTTGTTTTTCCTGTTTAGCTTTTTGTTGTTCGCTTAAGGATTTATGATCTGAGTATCTTTTAATCGGTTTTTGACGAAGGTTATCTATAAAAATAATATTTTTGGTATTTGATTATTACATTGTTGTCAAAAAAATAAAAATAAATATGTTTATAAATTAATGTAATGATGGGAAACCATCCATCAAAGTTAGCCCGATGCGAATACTTCACATCGATCTACAACCGGCTTTCGCCTTGACTGTCGCTGGTCTAAATATCATCATTCGATATTTGCGATGCTTTCGTTAGGTGCTATGTCTCTGCCATATTCTTCTCGTAATGCTAGTGTTATTTCTATTTACTCTACCAGAATGCCTCTAGTATTTAAAATAAAGGCAAAAAAATCGTTCGCGAGACCCGGCTTACAAAAAGAATGAATTTACTTTCATCGTAATTAGGTAGGACAAATACAACTTTAACACCAGCCTTAAAGATGGAGGTACGTTGATTGCTGCGTAGAATGCAGTTTCTAGTGAATTGATCACTCGCCATCCTATTTTTCAAAAAATCCCGTTGTGAGTCATTAGTTCTTCGTACAAATGAACATATCATGATTGATGCAAGGAAATAGTTACATTGGATTACTGCGCCAGTGTTTCAACTCCTCAAGTGAATCGATTTAGTGACAGCCGTGAAATATTTGTTTTTATCGAAATTTCGAAACTTTTGAATTTACTAATAACTATAATTTGGATATTTATAAATGTCACACTACACCTCTTCAAACGAATTTCTGAGTCTCTTCTTCTGATTGGGATTTTCTTCAATATGATGAAAATTTGAATCAAGTTGTTTTATCTAATATGTGAGCTGCTCATGACCGGAATCCCTGGTTTTCGCAAGACACGATTCAATATAGGGATCTGTTCAACCTCTAAAAGGACCGCAAAAAGCTCCATATCTTGTTATTATGCTTCCGAATATTATCCAGTATCTGATAACGCCCCCTCAGATATATGTGATCTATTTGCTAACATTTTAGTTTATGAGCCGACCTCGCCATCGTTCCTTACTAAAATCCTGCAATACTCAGAATTCAACAATATAAGGAGGATCTTGATCGCTTATATACCATCTTGATACCTAGTAAGAGCCATAATGGCTTCACAACCATCTTATTGAAAAACTATGAGGAAAGTTTTTTCGGGACTCTTGGAAGACCTCCCTTATCCTCCCGATTTTCAAGCAGGCTAAAAAAGGAACGAGATCGAAAACTACCGTGGTGTTGCTATTCTAAATTGGAATAAATATGAATCAAAATCATTGAAAAATGACACAGTCCGGACGGCGAAACTTTTTAAAAGCTTTACATCTTCTAATCGACAAAAACTGATACCGAAACTTCCATTTGGTTCGGAAGAAATTTGTAAAACCGATAACTTATTTCCTGAGATTAAGGGTCTTGCGAAAGTTTCTTTGAATATTCTCAAATATTTACAAGTACCCTATACCATTACCTGTTAACGGTCACCGAAATACCAAATAAATCATGTTTTTAGCGTGCCATATTTTTATAAGCCGAGAATTCAATTTGTGTTTTGCACGTAACAAGTGAACTTTTACTATCACAGTTTAAGATCAATTTTGTAATATCAAGGACTATTTCTTTATTGCTATTAGTCCTCTAAAAATCATGAATAATATCAAAAATCTTTGGTGTTCTGTCTTTAGTATCTCCGCAAATTCTTCGAAAATCTCAAAACTCAAAATTATCACGAAAATCTCGAAAAATGTTAAATATTTTGGCTTAGGACCAACAAATCTGAAAAAAACTCAAATTAAAGCAATACACATATCGACAACCTCAAATATCTATAAAATACTCATTATCTCGAAAAGGCTCAAATAATTTCAAACTCATCTATTCACGAAAATGTCGAAATGTCCCCATTTTCCAAGGTATACAACGAATTAAAATAATATTTCAAAAATTTGTTATAACTAAAAAACTTGATTTTTGCAACAAATACAATATGCAATATGAAACGAAAAAACCATTAACGTTCCGCTGCGAAAATTTTCGTAATCCGGTTTCAAGAATACCAATTTAGGACTTTCGTAATACTTTAACACTAACTTGCAATACGAAAGTTTTCGTAATGTTTCAAGCATAGCATCCCAGATGTTTAAACTAATCCTAAAATATTGAGAAGAAAGAATTTTGTAAATTTTTAAATTTTAGTTGAGAATATTTATAAAATTCCAAGAGAAAATTTGAGTTAAGACTTTGAAGTTAAGAAAAAATATAAAGATACAAGTGATTCGTAAAAGAGCGAGAGAATTTTGATAATATCATATAAATGGGCAGCTGATCTAAAACCATAAAAGCTTTTTGCAACTAGAAGCTTCTTTAGTACTTGAGAAAGCTATGATGTAATTTATTATGTTTAATTGTCTCCTAATTTAAAGGTCAAATATTTTATATTTTGTTGTACAAAACTCATTTTCACGAGTTACCGTTGAAACAACCGAATACCAGATTTAAATCCAATTTTACATGAAATAATCCAAATAAGGTCTTAATAATTTTAAATGAAAATTTTCATTGTTCTTAAAGCGAAAAAATAGCTCTTGCAGAATTGCAGACTGTCATCTGAAGAGGTGATTTCTAGGGCAAATGTAATCTTTTCGACTAGCCCAAAAGTTAGAAAATAATTTTAACGAAGTTCAGTAAGAACATTGCTCTATTTCTCTTTGGGACCTATGAAGAGTGAGCTTTATGAAACAAAACCAAGAAACATAAATTGAAAGGACATACATTCGAAGAGGTCATTTCAAGGACCAATATATTATACAACTGTTACGTTTTCGCCTTGTCACTCAAGGTTTGTATCATTGGATTGTGAATAATACAAAATCAATTTAATTTATCTCCAACGAATTTATTTATTTCACAAAATTTATTACAACACAGTTTATCAATAGAAATTTACAAAATCACTTTATATAAATTATTCTTTATAAATTTTACTGATCACTTTTACTGTTTATTTTACACTAAAACACTTTTTAAATCACTTTTTAATCTTCACACTGTCGCTTGCCAAATACTACTAATAATCTTACAAGTTTACACTATCGCGTTCCAAATACGAATAATTCAACTCGATCTTGTTCGCCTTTTTATATACCATAAACAAACAAACTTCTCGAAAATTCATGACATTTCCAGTACTAATAGTGTAGAAACATTTAGAACTGTTTTATCATGGAAAATTCCATTTAGTACAGAAAATTCCAGTAAAACATTGAGCTATTATTTAACTTATTCTATCACACGCTAGGTGTCACCGTCACAATACATTTTTAGCTCTATTATATTGTGACGGTGACACCTAGTGTGTAATAGAAGAAGTTAAATGAATAGCTCAATGTTGAAGACTACGCTTTCTAGAAGTTTGGTTTGTTTATATAAAAAGGCGAACAAGATCGAATTGGATTATTAGTATTTGGAACGCGATAGAGTAAACTTGTAAGATTATTAGTAGTATTTGGTAAGCGACAGTGTGAAGATTAAAAAGGAATTAAAAAGTGTTTTAGTGGAAATAAAAATTATAAGTGTATAGTAAAATTTGAGAATAATTTATATAAAGTGATTTTGTGAATTTTTGTTAATTGTGTTGTAATAATTCTTGTGCTAAATAAATAAATTCATTGTTGATAAATTGAATTGATTTTGTATTATTCACAATCCAGTGATACGAACCTTGATTGACAAGGCAAAAACGTAAGAATATTTTTATGTAATATAATATTAAAATCGCCTAAATTCGGTTTTTGATTATGATTCGAAAAAACAAAACAGATTTCGAATACCTATAGTACCACAAAAATATTATTTGAAACTTTTAAATTATTGAAAGCGACAATAGAAGTTTTACAAATTTGCTGAATTATGCAAATACTTCGTTAGGGTTGTTTATTGCAAAAGAAGGTCTTCATAAGGCGAATTTTTAATAATTTACTTAACCTTAGACCCGTGTGTATGTTTCACAACTCAATTCCGTGTTATGGGGAATAGAATTCCACATTTGGTAGGTGGTCCAACGGTAGATGAAGAAGGTTCTCGGCTTTTGCACGCCTTGGCGGAAGATCTTAAGGCATCAATGTTCGAAGACCCGAATATAATGCTTTGAGCATGTAGCTTTAAAACGCAAATTACAAATCGCCATTGTTTTCTGTGTCTCTATCTGTTTACTTTTCGCTTCAGGAGAAATGAACTCTCTGTACTGACTTTTGTTGAGATGATCGATGTAGAACAATATCTTTCTATTTTCGCTTCTTCTCTTATTCGATGATAGATGTGATAATTTAGCCATTATCTAATAATCAAAATTCTGGTCGATCTTTTTTCACTTGGTTAGGTACCCAAGTAAATCGCAACACATACAAGCTGATTGGCTCCAGCATATACAAAAAAAAAAGAAAAACGTATGCAGTATTTTTCAGGGGTTGACAACATTTACTGCCGGAAACATCATCTTCCTCTTATTGCCACCAATTGTTCGCCCAATGTTAGCTCTTTTGATGGAGAAAAAGGTCCTAATTTGTCACCTTGTAATCTGGCTACCCGTATCTTAATATTGTCGAAACGTAAAAATCTGGAGAGCTGTTCATATCTTTCCAATGTCATTACTGTTCTATAAAACAATATATGTGATTTGTCAAAAATATCTTCAGCTGTAACGCCAAGGCCGAATTTTTTTTCTAGGTATGTTTTTATCACGAAACAAGGTTTAGGCACTCCTTTCTTAGACGATAAATCTTGCGATCTGGCAATCTCTGTCAGGCTGGGGGTATTGACCACCAGCTACTGTTGATACATCTATCCGCAGCAATGTGTTTGCTTCCTCTCTCTGTCCATGTACTCGTCCCGAAGAGCCTTAAATTCTTCTTCCTCGGCTGAATTTCTTCTCTCAACACAAACTCCTCAGCGCAACTTTCACCGCTATTATTCAAATTTTAAATTGACTTGTTTTATTCCATGAACAGCAGCGTAATACTTCAGCTCGGTTGTCACATATTTGCGCTGTGCGCCAATTTTGTTGAAAGGTATGCTATTGGATTTATTACATTTAGGCGCAGGTCTCTGGAAAATAACACCTTTCACTCCAACAGAGAAAGCGTCCACCTGAACAAAAAATGGGAAGAGAGTAATCAATCGGAATGTATTAAAACAGGTGCGGAAGTGAGACATTATTTCTTAAGTTCGTCGAATGATATTTGAGCTTGATCGAATTACAAAATGATTTTCTTAAACTTAAGTAATTTCATCAAATATGCAGCTATCTATGATAGAGTAATTTGGGGCCAAACGCCTGTACCATCCACTCACACCTAAAATTTGGCGTAGCTGTTTTAATTAGACGGTTTCGGAAACTTTTCTAATGCACGTCCTTTTTGAGGATCGACTCGAATGAAACCCTCGCCAACGATATGCCCTAAGTACTTGATACGCTTTAACACAAATTGGCTCTTCACTACGTTACTAGTAAAACTTACCTTCCTTAATCAACAACCGATGAAACGCAGAACCTCGATGTGATCCTCAAAATTACTGGATAATATACGAATATCCGATCATTGTATTGATGAGGGATCACACGATACATCAAACGACTCATGGTTTGCGGACAGTTTCATAGCCCGAAAGGCATAACCGTAAATGATAAAGAGGCCTGCCAGAAACCGTAAGCGCCAGAATGCATCTTTAACCTTCCGTTAACCTTCCGAGCGCCAAGGCACACACGTACCTTCCTGCATGATTTACTTACCAACGTAACTGGAGAGAACCAAAAGCTATTAGATTCTTCTATGACACTGGGTTCTTCATTCAGTCTAAGCTGATGATTTGGAGTTAAATCATGAATTTCGAGTAATTTATTGGGATCCTCTATTTCGTACTCCGACAACAAATTCCTTACTTTGGAGTGCTTATTGTCGAATGATAAATTGTGTAATCGCACATTATTACCACTGAGGAAATTTAAACAATCTTTACCAAGTATACTAACGTTTGTACCTGAGTCAGGAAGATTTCGCATTTTTCGGTGACTTAAGTGAACTTCAAGATAGGGGCGATCTTCGTTAGGTACATTTTGAGAAATTGATGATTTAAGTTTCGTCTTAGAATTAGTTTTTGTATCGGTCGTGTCCCGAATAGACAAATTCTTCCATTGCCTGTTTGAACAGTGCAAATCAGATTACGTTCTTTACTACGAAAATATTTGTTGTCTGTTACACTTGTAGTTCCAACATTTTAATAAGGGACGTTCTGATAGTATTCTTCATGTCTATGCTTAAAACGTGGAATCTCGTGGAATTATCCTTGAATTAATATGTTTATGTGACGTGTCTATTAACGAATAATCCTCATCGCCCTTGTTCGTAAATATGGGAGTATATTTTCCAATACATCTTGTAAGTAATTGCACTCAAAATTGAGTTCCTTGACGATTCATAAGTCTCGGTTTGCGAGCAGTATTTGTAACTGTGGATTCATACTATAATAAAATTGCAAGGATTTCTGAATCCGGAATTGGTGTTTTAGCTTGAAGTCCCATTTTGATGATAGCATCCTGGAATTCGCCGAACTTTTCTTTGGGCCTCTGTCTTCTGTTGCCTATAACTGTTTTTATATCTCGATCTGAGCGAAATACCCCAGGTAAGATCAAGAGGCCTGTGCCAAGAGTTTCAATCTGGACGACAATCTGTCGACGGGTAAAACATGCATGGTGGCACTAAACTTCAAATTCCAGGAATTTATTATTATCGAAACGAACGTTTTGTGCGCTTTACCGAAGTGGGAATTATCTGATTGAAACGGTCTTGTCTGAGATGATTGGTACGAGAAACCTGAGAAATAGGCTCTGGACGAAATTGGTTATCATGATGGCCATGAGTTTCAAAATTTTGAGATGCTGGAATATTTTGGTTTATTTCATAAACAGAAGTTGACTGTACCTGTGTGAATGAATATGATCAATTGTAAGTTGAATTCCTTTTAGACCTCTTCCTCTTTGGCCTAGAATTATTACTTGCTGAAAGTACTGCGGTATTTATGATTTTCACTGATGGGTCTGTCGAGTTATCAAAGAGATTATAAATATTCTCGGTGCATGGTGGTCATGAATTCCTTACTTTCCGATTTCGAATCGCTTGAGGATTACAAAGCATAACCATGTAACCCGTTTGGGAATTCGATTCGAACGTGATCGAGTCTTCGATGTATTAGATTCCTTTTTGAATTGAATAAGAAACGAATGAATCTGATTCAATCCAAATAGGAATCTAATACATCGAAGGCTCGATCAGCCTCCTGAATATTCGGATTCAAATCTGATCCTCAAATGCCAGACTCAAACGACAAATCTAATCAATACTTTCTTGAGGTCTATTTACTATCTCAAATTTCTGATTTGTGACTTCTGAAAATTCTAGTGAATTATCATTGTTATGTATTTGTTTTGGTAGTAGATGTATCAATTTTGGTAGTGGGTAACGAATAGCGGACCTTGCGGTTATCTTTTGCATCTGAATGCTCATAATCCTACAAATTAATAGAAAATACAAAATCGAAAATTTTGTCGTGCTCTTCGATTGCTTCACCAGTTCATATAAAATCATGAAGAGCAAAATTTCGAAACTGAAAATTCTAATAACGATACAATAGTGCCAACAGATTATAGCCATTTGCCCAAAAGTAAAATTGTGAGCCCAGCCCTGTTTATAGTGGGTCAACTTTAAAATGGCGATGACCTGTAAGAGTCGCGGCGGTGGCTCTTACAAATTCTTTTCAATCCTCTTTTTAAATTAAACAATTAGCATTATCAGTTCACTTTAGCCTAAACCCCAGTCAGATACAATTTTAAATTAAATTTTTTTTTTTTAGCTTTTGTATAAACAAATAACGAGACGCCGCTTCGCTTCTGATTTATTTTATTCTTCCATCATCATTACCTAAATGATTGTTGTTGTATTATTCGAACAGAGAAAGAAAATCGGGCGGCTCATATTCTCGAACTACAACAAATTGTGAAATTCAACCCGATAGTCTAACCGAAAATTTATCAAAGAAGAAGAACATTTAGTCGTAACTTTGTTAGGTAAGAAGAAAAATAGTTCACAACAGATAATCTTAAATTATAATTAAGAGGAAAGTGGTCCATTAATTTGTTTTGTTTTAAAATCACGTAAAATCACTTTTCATTCAAAGGCATACGAACTTTACAATGTTCAAGAACTGTCCAACATTTATTGATGGTTAGAAGTTTAAAAGTCATGTTATCAACTCGAGAGCAAGGCCATATATTTCATCAAATATTTTGTTAGGAAGCAATTCACAATTCATCACTCACTTGTCTTGGCTAAAAAAAATGGTTTGACTCTATGCTAAAATAGTTTATAAAAAGGGGTTAATTTATGTCGCGAAAATGGTAAAACCCAAGTTAAAAAAATTTGAATTTGGACAATGACCGAAGAAGCGAACATTGCCGCTCTTTATAGCTGTATATGCAGAAAGCTCTACTCAATATTGAATGTTTTGTATTTCAGGCCTGGTAATTTCTAACCTAAAAAAGCGAAAAACTGCTTGTCCGAACGGTTTTTGCTATTTATCAAATAATTTTTCGCCTTCTATAGCAAGTAATTTTTTCGCCCTCTGGACGCCATCTTGATTTTCAAAAAATATCACACGGCATTCGAAATGCGTTGCGCATATTATATATAGCCCATCATGTTCTCCTATGTTCTTGACGTTATATATGTCTCTGTCTCTTTCACCTTTATTATTCAGTAGGGTTTCTGAAAACGGTATCCCGGGTTCCCGTTTTTGTCTCAAAACCGGAATTTCCCGTTTTCCGATTTTTTTCTTTCTTATGTACTATTCGGCCAAGGAATATATAGTATTACTGGAAAAACCTTCGATTAAGGGATTAATTGGGGATTGGCCTGTCTACTATTTTCAATTATCCTTAGATCCGAATGTAGACAATTAGAATATCTCGTATAGAAGTTTATCCATCAATAGCATTTTCAAGTCAAATTTAGCATGGACGGTGGAAATCGGATTCTGAATTTAGTTTTAGATGCATTTCTTGAAGTTGGCCAATTAGGAAGGAACTTGTCTATTCATTAACTGATTTTATTGAAATTTAACATGCGTGATGGAAATTTAATTTTTGGATGAAGTTCTGGAATATGACCAATTATGATGAGGCAAGGCTATTTCTTGGAATTGGGATTCTAAAATGATTTTTGGATTAAATTCCGGTATATGGATAACCTTCGCTATTCCATATGCGATTTTAGTGAAATATGGCAGGCGCAATGGAAATGGAACTCGAAAATAATTTTTAGATGAAGTTCTGGAATATGGCCAGGTAGCATGGTGTTTGATAATTCCTTAACCGATTTTAGTGAATTTGACATGCGCGGGAGAAATTGACCTTACAATTATTATTAGATAATGTTCTGGAATAAGGCCGGTTTTTATAGAAATAGGCTATCCCTTGACTGATTATGATGAAATGCGACACGCACTATGGAAATGAAATTCTAAAATGATTTTTATAATTTCGGGACCCTATCAATAGAAGTTTCACTCACGCTGTGCTTGCTTTCACCTACTTTTTCTTATTTTCGTTTGATTGTGATTAAATTTGCCGGCAAACGCATAATAAATATGTCAATATGAGAAACCTCAACAGCTGCCAGATAAAAAAATCAATAGGTCTGTTGAAGTTTCTGTAAATCCGGCAGCCGTTGAGGTTTTTCTGCTGTGAAGCAGATCGAAAATCGGAAATAGCTAATTTCCATCTTAATTAGCCATATTCCAGAACTTTATCCAAAAATCATTTTAGAGTCTCCATTTCCAACGCACCTGTCGAATTTTAACATAAATGGTTAAGGCATAGCCAAGTGCCATCATAACTGGCCATATTCCAAGACTTTATACAAAAATCATTCTAGAATCCTATTTCCATTGTACCTCTCGAGTTTCATCGTAGTCGGTTGAGAAATAGCCAGAGTACATCCTAATTGGCTTTATTCCAAAAATTCACCCAAAAATCATATCAGGGTCCGTTTTGTTCCCTAATTCACATGTCGCCAAACTCGGGCGTTTCGTTTCCTATGGTTTAAATGTTATGTCCCCATAGCGCCACAGCGAAGCCTTTCGACGTTAAGGGTTAACCGATTACATATAATGAAATTTGCTTTGTACGACGGAAACGGGATTCTTAGTTTTGGAATAGGGCCGATTAGGATGGAACTCAGTTGTTTCTTTACGGATTTCAAGTCGTATTTATCGAATTTCATTACTAAACCGATTGTGATGAAATTCGATAAATCCGACATGAAACCGAATTTCGTTATTCGAGAAATGTTTCTAAATATTATTCTAGAACCCCATTTCTTTCATGCAAATCGAATTTTATCATAATCGGTTAGGAAACAGCTAAATTCCTTCATAATTGGCCCTATTCCAAAACTTCATCTAAAACCATTTTAGAAAACCATTTTCATCCTGCATGGCCAATTTCATCAAAATCGGTTAAGAAATAGCCAAGCTCCTTCCTAATTGATCTTCCTAATTTGACTTGAAAAAGCTATATATGGATAAATTTCTGAACGAGAATTTATTCTTTTCTAGTTATTCAAATCTCCGCTATATGCAAGAAAGGGCGCTGCAGTCGAGCGAGTGATGAATTGTGCTTCGTAAACAAATTGTAACTTTTTCATATTTAAATTTGTATTTGCAAAATTTGGTAAATTTTCACAATTAATAAGGAAAGATTGCAGAATAATATTTCGAGGAATAGGATGGAATCGAAATTGAAACAATTTTCGTAAAATATTTTGTGGTCGAAAAAATTTTGTTAACAATTTCCATGGATTCAAATGATTCAACAATTTACTCGAAAGAATGAGAATCAATTATATTTGGCCCCACACAAAATAAATAAAAGCTCTACTGGCAGAGTGAAGCTATTTTGGACACTTTCAATTTCGGTATATTATCACTGGTACCAATAGTTGAATTGTAACGCCCTAAACATGAATTAAATGTGGAACCTATGTTTCTTCTTAGCTGAAGTTAGAAACACATCGGAAAATTGAATTGGAAAGCTTTTTTGTATGGCAAAATCTTTAATATCTTACTGAGCTAAGGTATCGGTTGAATTAATACTTTTAGGATTTTTGTGGACTTTGTGGAACCTAAATTAATTCTTTCATTTTTTTAAGCGTCATGGTTTTCGCATTATTTTGAATACAATTTGGTTGTAGTACTAATAACATTACTAGTTTCTACAGAATTGGTGATTCTAGGCTCTTCCGATTCTACATTTTTTTTTTTACACCATGACATCAAGGGTTAATCTTAAAATCAAACATTCGTTATTTCTGTTGTGAAAATAAAAGAAAACCATAATCTAACTTTGAAATTTTGTTACTATTGTTTGAAAATTGAACTTGCTGATCCAGTTTTTATTGCTGGCCAATTTAGATATCGAAAATGAATCTTTTTATAGAATAAGTTAGAACAATCATTAGAGAATAGTATATAGTATAGTAAAGTATCTATTTTATTATTATTGTTTGCATTTGTTGTTGCCATTGTTGTTATTGTAGTCGTTAGTAGCGAAACAACTATTTTCTATCTCGATATTCGTTATTTTCGATTTCAAAATCAATTGTAATTTTATATATACAATTTAGTACTCTTCCAGCTCGATATTATATAATTTTTTGTTTTATTTACTTTGATAAGATAAAGATAAATAGAAAAAAAAAAAATTAAGACATTTTATTTAGTTAGGCGGAGATAAGAAATTTTGTCAATTGATGTAATTAGGTGTATGTGTGTATCCATAGAAGAGTTTTTATTTTTTTTTAGTTTGTTATGATTTCTGAATAAGAAAATCTTTTAAATAAATACAAATTTAAATTTAATCAGATTAAGTAGATAAGTTGTCATTGAGACTACTATACACAAAGTACACATAATAGTTAGTGTGGCCCCGCATCGTGTCGTGTGATCTCAATCAATACAATTTTATATGGTTTTAGAAAACAAATCCACATCCATATTTATTTATTGATGATACCACCCATCATTAATTAGCAAATATTTAAAAAAAATAAAAATAAAAATTGTGGAGATGCGAGAAATCTACAATGTTGCATTCAAACCATATACAGTGTAGACTTAAAACAAATAAACATTTAGCGTGATATGAAAGCTTTAAAAGTTTTGTTATTGTTTATTTATTAAAAAAAAAATATTTTTATGCCAACAATTCATTTATAGACATGATAATAATTATATTCATAGATCGGAGACAAAATGCAAGAACAAAAAACAACTGGGGCACGGCAGTGGTTTGTGATTATGACGCACTCATTCAAATATAAATAAATCAACTTCAAATTTCACAACTTTTATGTTCTTCTTAATATTTAACGTTGTGATTTGCATACTATTAACAATGACGCATTTCGACTACTTATGGATACGCAATTCAATTTTTTTTTATTTATACATTTACTATATACAGATCGGAGAATTATTTAATACGAGTGGTGTGAGATTACTCTAATTGTTTTGCATTGTGCGCGACCGGGGTAAATAAGGAAAAGAAAATATAAATTAAGTAAATATAATAATTAATACAAATTCATTAATCTTTTCAAGTTGTTTCATAGCTCTAAGGCGAAATGTTAGACAATTGCACGTTGATTTACGGTTGTTTAGAACTAAATGTTGAAAGTTCGCCAAAAATATTTATGAAGTGTCCCATATATTCTTATTAATTTGTCTCGTGAAGAAAACTACCCCATTTGCTTTTCTAGATGGGAAGATAAGATACCTATCTTGAATCTATCGTATTTTACGTTTTTGCCTTGTCAATCAAGGTTCGTATCACTGGATTGTGAATAAAACAAAATCAATTCAATTTATCACCAACGAATTCATTTATTTCAAACAATAATTATTACAATACAATTTATTAACGATAATTCACAAAATCACTTTACTTTAATATTCACACAATTTTACTGATCACTTAATAATCCAACTCGACTTCGTTCACCTTTTTATATTCACAAACCAAACTTCTAGAAAGTTCATGACTTTTCCAGTAAGAATAGTGTAGAAATATTTAGAACAGTTTTATCATGGAAAATTCTATTTTAGTACAGTAAAACATTGAGCTACTAATTTAACTTATTCTATTACACCCTAGGTGTCATCATCACAGTATTTATTAAATCCAAATGATTCAATGAACCAAAGAATAAAATTACTTTCCTTCTCTTTCCTAACCTAATTTCATTATACAGAAGTTTCATCGGAATTCTCCTCAAATCAACCCCCAACTGAATCCCTCATTAAACCTCAACTCAACCCGAACTCAACTTTCACCTCAGCCCTCAACTCAACCCTAAACTCAATCTCTATTCAAGACGGTTCGCAAACTTCAACTCAGCTCAATCCCAATTCAACTCTAACTCGATCACCAACTCAACCCTTAACTTAAACCCAAATTCAACCCTTAACTTAATCCCAACTCAAGGTAACTTCTAGCTCGACCCTCAACACAACTCGAAATAAATCTCCAACTTAACCCCAACTTAGCCCTATTCCAACCCCAACTTAGCCCTATTCCAACCCCAACTCAATCTGTAGCTCCAAACGTCCACATTACGACCAACTCGACTCAACCGTCAATTCAACATACAAATAGATTCCCAGCTGAACCGCTCACTAAACCCTAACCTAACCACAACTCAACCTACAAATGAAACCCAATTCAACCGCTAACTCAAAACCCAAATCAACTTTCACCTCAGTCCTAAATTCAACCCTAAACTCAATCTCTATTCAACACGGTTCGAAAACTGCATGTGTCTATCAATTCAGCTCAATCCCAACTCAACCCTAACTCGACATCAACTCAACCCTTAATTTTATCCCAAACTCAACGTCCAATTCAATCCACAGATCAATGCGTCTCGGAAGAGTACAAATGTGCAGGAACACAACTCAAAACACCTCAAGCTTACTTCCAACTCAACTCTCAACACAACCCTAAATAAATCTCCAACTCAACCTGTAGCCCCAAACGTCCCCACTATGACCAACTCGACTCAACCGTCAATGCAACATAAAAATAAATCCCCAGCTTAACCGTTCACTAAACCCTAACCCAACTCCAACTCAACCCGCAAATCAAACCCAACTCAACCTCCAACACAACCGCTAACTCAAATCAGCATTTATAAAAATTTGTTCAACATTATAAAGGCACGACATACAAACAGACGGACGGACATTTTGAGTTGAGAGCGCAAAAGGGCTAAAGTTATTGAAATGCTATCAAAACTTAACAACAATTTTGTTGATCCAAAATAATTTTTCTCGACGTTTTGAAAGTCCGTGCATCCGAAAAACAGAAGAAAAAAATGTCCGTTCACCTGTGTGTCTATGCAGATCGTATCTCAAGAACCGCTTAGCCGATTTAGAATTTTTCGCCGATCCGTTAGTATTGAGTTGTGCGTTGAGTTTGGCGTTCAGCTGATGGTTATTGAATTAGGATTGCGTTAAGTTCTTGGAGATATGCAGTTTTCAGACCGTGCTGGTTTATTGATTGAGTTTGGGGTTGAGTTGATGTTTGGTGAGGGGTTTCGTTGCGGATTTATTTGGGGGTAGTTGTATGTTAAGTTTGAAGTTAGCTTGAGTCGAGTTCGTGTACGCATCTTTGTTTTTGGATTTTCGCAGATTGACTTGGAAGTTAGCTTCACTTGTTTCGAGTTTAGTTCTTGCACGCATGCAGTTTTTCAGATCGTGTTGATTTGAGGCTGTGTTGAGGGTGTTGAGTTCATTTTGAGGGGGGGAGGCGGTTAAGTTAGGGATTTATTTGTAGTTTTCCGGTTAACATTGAGTTTGGTGTTCAGGATTAAATTCAAGGCTAAGTTGATTAGCGATTGGTTGATGGTTGAGTTAACGTTAAGTAAGGGATCGGTTGGGGAATAATTTGGGGACGAGTTGAGAGTTTAATAAGAAGTTAAATTTAGTTGATTTGAGTTGGGTTCATAAACGCATGTAACTTTCCAATCGAATTGATCTCGAGATTGAGTTGGCAGTTAAGTGTGGAGTTCAGTAGACGTGTGACAATATCAACCTAATAATTGTAAATAGTTCGGGCGCAAGTACTAGCGGTGAGATTGCTTTTATTGTGACTGAATCCCAATTATAATGTTTAATTGATGCTCGCATCGCTGCAATCAATAATGCACAAAATCCCATGAATTTAGAAGCACTTCTGGGGGCGAACAATCAGGGTTTCAATTAATCTAGTGGCCTTGTGGTGTTCAAACCACCCTAATCTCCCTATCCCAAATCACCCTCTTCACAAAATCCGATAGTGTGTTTTGCTATATTAGAGCAATAATTTAATGTTGCTAATATCAAATTAGAAGCCTTAACGTAATTGCATGCAGTCATGGCGTTAGGCTCCGGGTTGCATGACACTTTTGCGGATCTAATAATACGTCAGAAAGGAGCTTTATATAGATCCTATTTAAACAGACAAAATTACATTAAATTTTACATGAATTATCTTTAAGCGATCGGAAACAAACCATCACGCTATCAGAATCAAAAAATGGGCCTAAAACAGCCATGACCACCCTCTTTGGTCTTTTCGAATTTACGCATACTTCTTTCAACGTGTAATTTGGTTTAAACTTTTGTTTTTCTTATTTGGATGACGTTTTGATTACCGTCTAAATCTTACGAAGAGCATGTCGAACATCTCAAAATTATTTTTCAAAAATTCAAAGAATTTGGGTTTATAATAAACGTAAACAAATTTGTATTCGGAACCAATGCACAGGGATGGCGCAGCTCAGCTCATTACCAGACTCATTACTGTTGAATGGTTTTCTAAAGGGATACAAAATAAAAACTGTAAAATACAAAGCCCGTCGAGGCGTTCGATAATTGTAAAAATAAATTATGCGAAGCTTCTTCTTCTAAATTATTATTTTGCGATATTTCAACAGATAAACTACGACCATATTTAGCTTGTCAACCATTTAAAGTTTCTCAGCACACAACATCTGCTTTTGGTAAATTCAATCTAGTATCGCAGCGTTTCACTGAAGTTCACTTCGATATTATTGTTCCACTTCCAATCTCAGACAATCAGACATACTGTGTAATTCTCATCGAGATGGCCGGAAGTAATCCCAGTTTCCGACATACCCGCTGTTACAGTAGTATTTGCGGTGTTTTCCACGTGTATAGCTCAATTTGGTGTCCCAGAATAAAATTGTAACTGATCAAGAGGGACAATTCGAGTCACAAATTTTCGCAGAATTGTCTAAATTTCTGGGAGGGATGCGAACCCAAACGAGTCAAAATGGACATTTGGTGTCACAATAGAAATTACCGAACTAAGAGTTTACTAGCAAGTATGTTGGTTTACGCACAACGTTAAGAGAGGAACCGCAAACGTCATCGGCCGAATTAGTGTACGAGACAACAACAAGGTTTTCTGGTCAATTAATTGAGGTTTGATAAACAATTTATCCCACCATTTCGTCCAAATCAGATTAGTAGCAGCGCAGCAACCTGACACAGTACAGAAAATCTTTCCATTAACAAGTACAACAATAATGTTAAGAACGGAAACGTTGATATAATCACTACAACCACCTTATTCAGGACCGTATTTAGTCATTAGTCGTAAAGAAACAAACTTTTGATGTTATGCTTGAAAATAAACAGGTTAGAGTGTCTATGGATCTTTGCGGATTTAATTTCAAGTCAATCGGCTGTTGGATTGGCATCCACAAGTAGAGCGGTTAATCCACCATTCTAAAACCTTTAATGAATCACAAAATAACAATTCGCTAGAAATCCAACCGTAGAAAGTATCCACTCGATCAGGTAGAATTTCGAAAAAAAAACCTAGTCGATTACGTGACTGATGTCACTGGAGGGTGGAGTATCTCCCTTTTGCCTTTTTAGCGACTTTCAGAACGTCGAAAAATGTGGTTTTTTACCAACAACTTTTTTTTTTTTTCATTTTTTGCTGCAATATAATTCATTTGATTTGTGTCTGCAAGGTCTATCGAGTAACGACTTCCGTGACAAATTTTAAGGTGTACTTTAACAAATGTGTTTCTGAATTTTCGTTTTCTCCATTTTTTCGCCCCTCGAGATTTTACAGAGTATTTTTCAAGAATGTTTTTTCTTTTGATTTGCTTACCATTGAAATTCTTCCAAGATTCTAGGATATTCCAATTTTTTAGGATATCGAGATTATTATAAAATTCTACGAGTAAACGAGATTCTCTTACCTGTACCTAATTAGCAACGCTCTTTGAGTTGTTAGGTTTTATGTAATCATATTATTCGAAATTTTAAAATTTTTTCGACATTTTGGATATTATTCGAGTTCAGCTTTCGGTGTTGAAATAAACATAGCACCACCGAGTTACACAATCTGATCAAAAGATATTTTCGGAATTCGAAAGTTTTGGATTTTTAGATTTGAACAGCATTGAGTTGTTTGACATCGAATAATTCGAAATATTCGAAATTGTTCAATATATTCGAGATTATTCGAGGTTTTGCAATATGTCCTTGATATTTTTTAGATTATTCGAGATTGTTCAACATTTCAGGAATTTTCGAAATGGGTTTTATGTGTTATCGAGATTATTGGAGTTTATTCGTCTGTCTCGAAGAATTTGCCAGGAGCATCATTGCATTTTTTCACAGAACTAGCGGTTTATCGAGATTTTTGTTTGTAAGCTTTCCGAGATTTGGATATCCTGCTAAAGTTAGACGAAAGTTTCCAGCCGAAAGTAAAAAGTCGATAATGCAGATTATGTTATTAACATTCCAGCCAAGCTGGTTGACAGCCAAAAGTAAATAGGATACTTGGATTGTAATAAAAACTTTTGTAACTAGTCTTACATGGAACACTTTGTTTAACTTAGTCGTGGAAAATATCGAAAAATCAGGAGAATCCACAAAAATTGGAATAAAATCAGCCTTTTGAGTGTTATGTCTGGAGATGGATTGCATTGATGTGATTTGTCAATAGCCATCGCAGGAAAAAAAAACAGTTTGAGTTTTCCGTGGGAAATCTCGGAAAATTCGATTTTCCAAAAATCATTGGAAAATTTGTATAAAATCAGCCTCTGAAATTTTTTTCCTGCGATAGCTATTGACAAGTCACATCAACGCCATCTATCGCCAGACATAACACTCTAGAGGCTGATTTTATTCATCCATTTCTTACTTTCGGCTGGAAACTTTTTTGAATTTTCCGAGATTTCCCGCGGGAAACTGGAACTGAATTTTTTTTCCTGCGATAGCTATTGACAAGTCACATTAAAACGATTCAACTTCAGATATATACTCTAGAGGCTGATTTTATTCCCATTTTGTGGATTCTTCTGATTTTCCGATATTTTCCACGATTAGTTTAAAAACAAAGTTTTCCACGTAAGACTATTTACAAAAGTTTTTATTGCAATCCATGTATCCTATTTACTTTCGGCTGATAACTACAAAATTTTTTATTTTAGGATAGAATGGTTATATCATAATCTGCATTATCGACTTTTTACTTTCAGCTGGGATTATACAATCTGCATTACCATTTCTTTACTTTCGGCCGAGCTACCGAAATATGCATTATCGACTGTTTTACTTTCGGTTTTGATTACACAATCTGCATTACCATTTCTTTACTTTCGGCTGGACTACCACAATCTGCATTACCGACCTTTTCACTTTTTGCTGGAAACCTTCGGCTAACTTTAACAGTATGATTTGGATTGGGTCAAGTTACGTAAAGCTAATTTTAATTTGAAGGATTTGAACATCATTGAAGATTTTTCGCGATTTTCGAGATGGGTTTTCGTTGATGTTACTCACTTGATGATATAGATTATTTAAAATTTTTGAAGATGTTCGAAAATTTTCCGAGATTGTAAATGTTTCAGATTATTTGAGATTTTTTGAAAATATTGAAAATTGCTCGAAATTTTTTTTAGAAATAAACAAATAGATAGATAACAAGCCTCCCATTACTGTCACCTGGCTAATAGAATTTTTCAATTTCAAATTTTTACCTTATTTAGAATTTATTTAGTTTTCTTTAAATAATAAGATTTAAATATTAAAATTGTATCTCACTCACCTTTTTTATCTATTTGACCTGTGGCTTGAGGAGAATTAGGGTTATTCAATTTAAGTCTTCCGTAGTTTTTTAAAATGAGAAAATGAGTTATAACGATTAAGCTTATTAAGCTCAATCAAAAATCCATTAGCAACCAATAAAACTAAATTAAAATTATTAATTTGTAATAAAATAGAATTACAATAAAACAATTTAATTATGATTTTATTTTATGAACGCTTAATTAATACATTTGAAGTTGGTTTTTTTTTTCATGGTCAATTAACTATTTTCATGCACATCAAACTACATACTTACATTGCTTGTATGTATGTGATCGATCATAAAAAATATGTATGCTGGCTCAAATATGTACGTATGTACGTGATTATAAATTTGTATTTTAAACTTTATAATTTTCATTCATGTACTACGTAGTATATTGTATGTAAATATGCGCTACTAAATTTTTTTTAATTTTTTTTTTTTTTTATCGTTAATCAGTAAATCTGATAAACCATTTTTGCTGTCATGTAAAAATATATCTTTATTATGTACATATATATAAAAAAAAATAAAAATATTAAATTATACGTTATGTACATTTGCAGCAATATTATAGGTGCTACAGGTTGTCTAGGTGCGCACAATATACGTACAGCTGCATTTCCTTGTTATCAATTTGTTGGATACCAAGTACATATGTACTTGTATATACATATATGTATATTAGAGAACAACTCTAATTTATAATTTGTTCCAACCTTATGGTGATTTCCCACACATAAATTCCATAACACAGCAGCTAGTCACAAACAAAAAAAAAAAAAATTTTATCGATATAATAATAATTTTAATGACGGATACCTATTATAATAAATTTCGCATGAGCTGATAAAATCTCAATTCAATTCTGAATAAAAAAAAAAAATTTGTATATGCCACGCGATTTTGTTAATGTAATTCACCATTGCCGCAACCAGTAATTTTCTTTTAGCGAAAATTATATAGAATTTGGTGAATGTGTGTTAAATACTGTAATGTCCCGCGTGCGATTCGATTCCCACATATATAGTATTGTACATACGTACGGGATGGTCAATACTATTTTATTTACGTTTGACACACAAAAATTAATTTCATTTCAATACGAGTATTATTTAAAAAAATAAAAACTAATTTGATAGTTTCATGTTAGACCTAATATGTAGTTGGTTGTTCGTTCTAAATGTTGTTCAAGGCAAGACATGAAATGTATGGTTTCGAAATTGAAATATAATTGCGATTTAAAATTTTAAGTGTGTTGGATAGTGTTTAGCCTTTATATACTAAATGGCTAAATTGAATTTGATTTTTGTATCACGGGAGGTGTGTCTTTGTCTAATTTCCAGTTTGATAAAACTGTTTACAGAGAATTACTTTCTAAATATTTATCTTGATCATCGCGATATCGGTAAACTACCCCTGTGGGCAGACCGATAGATGCTAATAATTAATTATGTGTGTCATACCGTCAAGTTCATACTGTCGTGTTCAAAACCGTCAAATTTTGCCACAAAAAACTTTTCTAATTATGATCTCTTTATGGTCCGATTTTGTTTCAAGGTTAAACGATTAATTGTTGAATAGCAAGGAATCCAAATTTCGATAAAAATTCGGAATCAATTCTGTCAAAAATAGATCTGATCAGATTAGAATTTTCCTGAATTTATTTGAACTTTGAACCAATTTTCAGCGCAAATACAACGATTGAACTTTTACCTTGCAACTGCATGATATACATTCGCATCTGGTTGTGCATAGCGTATGACAGTTGCAAGAGGAGCCGGTGGCAGGTCCGTTGGAATGGGCAGCAAACTACTTTTGACAGATTTCGATCCCCAATTTGTTGGTAGCAAAGCATTTCCCAGCCATGCTTAAACTTGATGGTATACCCGAAATGAATTCTGATCTGCAGCTGCTTTTGTTGGTGGGAGACAAGCTAAATCGAATTTAGAATGTAACTGCAGATTACGAATTCTCTGTTGTAAGCAAGATATCTTGCTTCTTCTAGTGGAGTCTCTTTGGTGATGTTATATAGTCCACATATTAAACGCGCTCCGCTGGCTGCAATATTCTCCTTCGTGGCACTCGTTTGCAAGAACACTTGCACTTCGGTCCTCAGTTCTGCATTGGCCTGTAAAAGCTTGAATGCCTTTAGTTTTCCATTCCTGTACAATGCTGAGATTGTATCGCATCCGGTAAAATAATGAAGAACTGTAAGCAGTTCGCTTAATGAAGACAGCCATATCCTCTCTGCTGCTATATCATACACAGTCTTCGATTTGGGGTAAGGAAGTCCGAGTTCTCTGCAGCAACCACCACCTGATCCCCACGATTTGAACGAAAGCTTACAGCTATATTTGCGATAGAGGTATCTGCGTCATCTTCCGCCTGATGTGTTGGTATGTTCAAACAATGTAGGTGTTGCTTCAGTTTGCCGATGAATTTCAATTTATTATGGGTATTTGCGAGGAATTCGCTTTGAGAAATTGTGTACGTTATATTGCTCTCTACTTCGATGTTTGCTGAAATTTTGGCAATGGCTCTTCTCTTTTGTTCTTCTCCTTTCGTGGTGGCGTAGTCCGGATAACCATCAAACACTACCGTTGTGTTTTTGCCATAATGTTTTAAAACATAATCACCATACATTTTTAGAATCGTGCCATATGTCACTGGCTTTAGCCATACTACCGAGTGAAGCAGATGGCCACCATCTACAACATATTTGCAATTTGTTGGAAAATTGTCCCTACCAATGTCAGCTCTTTTAAATATGGTTTTGATGCTCGATTTTGTTCCCTTTCGTAGGAGACCGTCGTTGAAAAGGGAAGGTGGAGGTCAATCCAATTCATATTTAAAATAGGACTGACTGCAACTTTTTCGGACTTTTGACGACACAAACAATTCGATGAAATAACTGTAGCGAGCTTATAACGAAAGTTTCGTTATTTATTTTTATTCCCTGAACCTGAGCTGCAGTTGGAATTGACTTTGTGTTTTCTTGCGTAAACGACGTCCGCAAAACCCTTACCCAATGTATTATGCAGCAGCATTTCACCTTTAGCCAAAGCACTGTCACATATTTGACGTTGGAATCAGTAACAAGTCCAGTGGACAAACTGACAAGATCACCAGCCCGATTCCGAAATGGGTTATGTTGTTGAAGCTCTCAGCTCGGATATACTGCAGCACAATCATAACTTGCTCAAAATATTGGAGCCAACGTTTGCATGTTCTGTTTGTGGTCTTAAGTCTGTTGATGTTACTTTTAAAGCAGGTCTCCAGGTCGCTTACTACTTCCGAATCATGACACATATCCGGTGACATGCTGTTTTCTATTAGTTTCTGATACGTTTCCATAACTTCAGCAGATTTCATTACATATTTCAAATCTTCTGAATTGTCCATAATCAAATAATTTAATGCTGATACCGTCAGAATATGTGCTCGCAAGGCACGCGATAAAGCATGTTCGGTAAGCATGTGTTTGACTGTTGCATTGCCAAAAACGGTTTCCCATAATTATTCTAGTCCGCTTCCTTTCATGATATATCCAATTGTGCCAAGATATGACATGAGTTGATGAAATCCTCCATGGCGTACAATTATTCCAGATATATCGCTGTTTTGCTCCGCAGACTTAACCATTTCAATTGACTTCATAAAGAGTGGGTTATCAAAAGTAACTATGCACATCTGCTCATGTTTCTTGCTTTCGCAGGCTGCATAAATTAAAGCTGATTTTAACGTCGTCAAGTCACTTGCACTTAAATTGATGAACGGCACTGGTACTATTTGTGAAATTTCTAGCGAACCTTGGAAAATTAAAAAAGTTTCTTAAAATTAAAACAATTATGAGATAAATCCAGCCAGTGGTTACCACGAAGAGGCAGTACGTACACTTGCGAATTGTGAACAGGTTACCCCTTACACAATTGTACTCATCACGCAGCTGCCTAATGACAAGACCAGAACAGCTCACGTGATGCGCACCCTACTGGAAGGTTACGGAGCTGGTAGATTTTTTTTTAAAACTTTTAACTAACTAAAACTTCAGATTCAATGTTTCTGAATATAAAAGTTTGATTGCAATACTTTTTATGCAATCTTTCAACATTGGCAAACACGAACAGATTGGCAGTATGCTTTTCTTTATTCGTGAAGCCTTAATCTAAAGCTTAGTGCTTTTGCTAGATAAATGCTTTGAGAATTTTGATTTGAAAGTATTTGAAACGAACGAAAATTCACCGTACCGCAATGCTTAAAATTCTGGATTCCTTAATAATTTTTTGTCCGTTTGAAAGAAAGGGCGAGTTATTGTGTGGTAGTCATAATTTACCAGCACGCCATAAATACTGACTTTCTTACTCTGTTTTGTATCTGATAGAGAAGAAGGGTTCCAGCAATTATTTTGTATTCGTATTTTTCTATATGGCCGAATCGGAAATCGGTTGACCACGTGTCTCATTTCTTCAACGATGTCTTCCCGACATAATCCTCTACAGATTTCAATTGTTTTACAAATATCCAAATCTGGTTCGAATTCTTCACGTTGTTGCAAAATCAAATCTTCATTTTAATTGTAAATTTCGATAAGTGTCATTTGTGGTAAAAGGTAAAGGTAGAGTGCGCGTTAGACTATCACGAACTCTTAACCTCATAATTTTCATGGCCATATAAAGTAGATGATAAGGAGTTATACCCCGCCGATCTCTCCGCCTCAGTTCACTCGTAGTCATCATGAATGAAATTCCCCAAGATATATTGCCGGGAAAGAGAGTTCCTCGGCGTGATCAACAAATAGTAAACTATGCGGGATACATTTCTCTCACCGGGAGCGATACTTAAATATTTATCATCATTTCATAATAGAGTGTATTACTGTGCATTAAGGCTATCCTCGATAGGTATATCCTCACTCAGCTCATCTCGAATAGCTAGATTATCAGTGCCGGTGTCATTAAAGAAAGATTCATCAATTTTTGATGTCATACATTTGGTAGAGTGGAGTTGTTGTTAGATATGTTAACCAAAGTTTAATATTTCTCCTGTTGACTAAATCTATCAAATAACTCGATTTATGAATATGTTTCCTCTTTATTTGAACATTGATACAGTGACCATCATCAATATTCTGTGGCAATTGATTTACCATTGTATTTACATCGACTGAAATATTAAATTTTTTTTTTTTTTTGTAATTTATATGATTTTAATACGTTCCGAAGATTGTAAGAAAATTCAATCCAGTTTCGAACTGTTGAGCTTATGATTATAAAAAAATCAATCTTCACATCAGGCCGCGGCGACTAGACTGATTATACCACAATTTACATTCTATATATACAGAATGTGCTGTGCGTTAAGTACTAGCGAATCATAACTAATACAGATAAATTCTCTTACAATTTTTTCTTCTTCACAACATTCACACAATAAAATTTTAAAATCGTTCGCAATATAATTTTAAAATCGTTTTTAAACCACAGCTGATCGCAAATGAAGCACGTAAAGCCAAATTGATTATTTATAAATGGTTTTTGAAATATTTCATGAGCATTATGGTTTGAATTAAAGTCTTTATTTAGTAAACTGAAATTTAATCCCAAATGACTTTCATTGGCACTACTTGCATAAGGCAATACATTTTTTGATGGTTTGTTGATTGCTAGCGGAAGTGCAGCAAAGAGGTTAGATAATAACTTTTTTCTTGCTCGCCATTCTTGCACTCGTTCTACTACTCTACTCTTTAACGTTTTTGACTCGATTTTGCGCGGTTCATTTGTCCGTTTTTTTTTCACGCCATGCTCTCGTCCGTTCAACTCCAGATTTCGACATATTATGTTCGGAGTTATTGACACCAGGCATCGCACTCCTGGATGGTTCATTGATTGCTGGCAATAGAGATAAATTCACCAAATCGCTAAGACTTAGTGCACAGCTTTGTAAGTGAACTGCAGTTGAGAGGTTAGACAATTTTTTGTCCCTGCTCTATTTTCTTGATTCTTCGATACCTATAGGAACAATTACTAAATCGTTTTTAGATTGTGGCTGAACACTATAAGATATGGGAGATGCTTTAGTTTCTTGTGCTCGTTCCACTCTACTCTTTAATGGAAACTTTGAGGACAGTAGGGCCAGCTACAGCACTCGTAGATTTTATACTGGAATTTAACAATTTCTAGATTTTAGTACAAATTAAAATTTTAAACTTACACTTAAAGTAAATTTTCAAAGTTTTGACGAAAAAAAACTTATACTTAGATATGTTGAAAGGAGTCTCCAAATACATTTTTTTTAAATTCCTCTAATAAATTTTAGTATATCAAAGTTTGTCAAATTTTCACTACGCTTTTGTGATTATTAAACTATTTACAATTTCAAAATTGCTTTGAATGAACAACAACAACAGAGTTATCGATAGCTGGTTTCGACATTATTTCGAAAATTTTCTAAATTGTTTCTCGACTTTTTGTAATAACTTCCTTAATTTTTCCTAGGCATTCGCTTTTAATTGTTGCTGTTGCATTTCTCTATGATTCCGCTTCACGGGAGTGAGTGGAGTTTCGTGATTTGTTATGGATAAAAAGGAGGTGACTATCAATTCTAGTTTCAGTTACTTCAACTAGGCGCCAAAAAAGCGTTACGTAGAGTCTCCTGAATATTCTATAAATCCCCTTCCCCCTGCCTCCTCCCCTCTACGGTTTAGTGCAAATTGGTTGCACAGTTGTGATCTTTTTCGCCAATCTGTGACAACCATGAATCTTGAAAATTTGCTACCTAATTCTTGAAAATTTTCAATCAAATTTCAAGCCTAGCTTGATGTTGGGATTTTACCAAAAATTTTGGAGAATTTTTATCAAGCTTCAATAAATTCTGGAACTTATTAAATCGGTTTAAATATAGATAGGATTGGGAAGAAAACTTCAAGGTACAGTATAATTTTGTTGGTATGTTTTTGCCCTAACAATGGACCGGTCATGCTGATCGAACTCAGTTTGGATGAAGTATATGGAGACTATAAACTAGCGTTGAAGATTTATACTTCCTTGAATAAAAAGTGAAAAGTTGAGACAAATTTGGACAACGAATGGTGAAATTGCACATAAAAATAGCAAAAAGGTTTGGAAAACGAAATACATGAAAAATCGCCAACTGTTTCTCCTTGATATGGTGCACATATGATGTGCTTGCTGACATTTGGATTTTTTTTCTGTACCTAAAAACCAAAATTTTATCTAGCTGGGAAGAAATTTTCATCGAATCAGGATGGCCGTTCCGCGTTCAATTTCTATTTTGTGTAGGTTCTGAAATCTGTAAGTAGCCGAATATACTGCCCCCTACATTTTTTTTCGAGATTCACTCTTTCGACATTTTTTATTTTCTCGATTATGTCTAATCCAGGTATTTTGGTTATATCAATAATTTTTGAAGGTGGGGCAGGGTTAAAAATGCATTTTATTAAATACTTGTAAGTGGCATTGCCAAGGTAATTAACATTATTATAGAATGTATCCATTTTTTTTTGTCTCTACTTTGTGTGCACCTACACATTCCAAATAATTGAATAATTAAATTTGTATAATACTTCTAGGTTGTACGAGACATGTTACCGTAATAAATATTAAATTCACACACCTTTATGAATTATAATTCGATTACGTAACATACGTTCATTCTAAGTCTTCATACCTCCCCACCCCTTTTGTAAATGAATGGATCAAATTTGTGTTAAATAATTTTTTTTTTTTTTTGCTTTATCCCATGGATTATCTAAATTGTTCAATAATTTAGAAAATATTCGATTAAAGCTTAAACATATTATATACAATGTCCTAAATAAGGTTAACTTTTCCCGTAGACCATCATAATTTGTTTAAGGTACAAACAATTCAAAATTCTTAGGTAGACGTAGGTAAACTATACCAACCTACTTTATACACTTAATATCGATGCAACATTAAAGCTTTCAATCTCCAACATATAGATTTCACAAGACTCTGCTAAAAATTATTATTTTAATGCAAATGATAATGTAAATATAAACTCTGCACAGCAAATCCACAACACAGTAAATAGTTTGTTTAAATAGTTTATTTATATATTAGTTTTTCATTTTTTTTTTTTTCTAGAAAAATGTAAATAAATAGAAAATTAAATAAAAATTTATTGAAGTAAAATTTTACTTGAAAACGAGCAACAAAAAAAAAAAAACTGTTGAGTTTCCACAAAGTAGATTTGTCTTGTGTTTACGTACACGTATACAAGGAAAAAAGGGAAATTTTATTTTATTTACTCGGTCAAAGCGAATTTAATTTTGTTTTTTGTGTAAATAAATATCTTGTAACTTTAATTAGGTTTTAATCAAATATGGACGATCTAAAAAACTCAAACGTGGTCAAAAATCAAACATTTTATTGTGATAAATTAAATCAAGCCGCGCGCGCCATATTAAATTCAAAATACCCAATTAAGTTATTTGTTATAAAATTTTTTTTAATTCAAAACTATTTTGAACCTATATGCTAATCAGTAATTAATATCCGCAAATATGTGTTAGAATAGCCAAAACATTATTATGCAAAAAAGCATATGCATAAAGATGATTTTACCTATATGGTAACAACATTGGTGCATAATCATAAATTAATTAACAATACAAAATTATTATTATTTATAAAACTAAAATATTTTAGTTAAAAACTAAACTAAATTTGTATATTGATTTGAAGTATTTGTATAATGCAGCGTATATCGATTATTAATTAGGAATACAAATTTTAAATATTATTCTTAGGGGGGTGTTTGCTGTAACAAATATTTTTTACTAATAAAATAACATGTGGAGATAGTTTGTGGCAATTATTCTGAAAATGTACAAAAATTCGGTAAAAAATATTTTTTTTCCAATTAATTAAAATTTTATTTATTTATTGAACTCTCATCAATCAACTATACAATTTTAATAAATCTACTAAATTTCTAGGTATCTGATAAAAAAATTTGGTAAAAGAGGGATTTTTAGAAATTCAATATTTGGATAATTTGCCAAAAATAGTTTTGAAGGAAATCTCTAGCATCAAAAGTTTTACCACTTTAGAATATTTGTTTTTATGTTTATTTAATTGAATTTTTCAAAATTTAAAAACTTGAACTGATCAACTGACAAGTATTTATTTGTTGGATAAGAAAGCATTTGAAGGACATGACAATACTTGTCTCGCTTGATTTAATTCGTTTATTAAAAACACATTTTTTGGAAAAACTTAAGTACAAGCTTTTACTTTTTATTGCAAGCTTTTACAAGATAGGTATTTCGAATTTATATATTGCACACCACGGTTTTATTTTTATTAGAAAACATTTATAAATTTTAAGGAATCTAACGCTTATTTAACAAAAGTTATTTTTATTTTATTTGTTTTATCCAGTTCACCCATTTACTTTTTTTAAAAACAAATTAGCATAATTCGCTTAGTTTTTGGAATTTTTCAATAATCAGTCTTAGTCTATCAATACAGAAAAAAAAAATAACGGACACACACCAAATGAAACTTGATTTAGCTGTCATTAATCGAGTAATCACAAGGTTCAAGTATAGTAGTTTCAATGCATCATTATTGGAGTCCGGAAGTTAATGCTATAAAAATAAGTAAAATAATTATCCAAATATTTCAACAAAAATAATTTCGTTAATTTTTATAGTAAATATTATTAAATTACTAATTAATAATTTTATTTATTAAGTTCCATAAATTCTTAATAAATTCCCTAAATTCTCTAAATTTTAAATACCCCTTAAAATTCAATAAATTCTGTAAATTTTCTAAATTCAATAAATTCGATAAATTCTACACAGATTATAAATTCAAGTTTTAAAATACTACAAATTTTATAAATTGTTTACATTTTGTTGGTTCTATAAATTGTACAATCACAAGTTTTACTTATCAGTTTTATTAATTTATATAAATTTTTTAAATTCTATGAGTTCTACCAATTTTATAAATTCTATAAAGTTTACAAATTCTCTAAGTGTATAAAATCTATAAATTTTATGAATCTTTTAAATTCTTTAATTTTTGGATCTCTATAAATTTTATAAATTCTGTGAATTCTACAAATTCAATAAATTCATTAAATTCGATAAATTCTAAAAACTCCATATTATCTGTGAATCGTAAAATTTTTAAAAAGTCTTAAAATTCAATAAGATCTTTAAAATCTGCTTGTTTTGGATATTTGTTGTGGCGGTTTATAACTTTTGGAAGCACTGCTGATGTATATGAAGGATTTATTTAATTTATTTCAAATGATGTTTTGCCGTTACTTAATGCTAATGACCAGGTATTATTTGTTGGTGATTTTAATCTACCAGAAAATTCTTGGTGCTAGATAGAGGAATGTTTTATCAATTCAATGCAGTATTTTGTTGATTGTGAGTTTGAAAATTCGGTTAACAACGATTTTGAATATGATTTTAGGGCTACACAAGTTTTTTGATAATGATGGTTTTGTTATTTGATGGGCTGAGTGTTTCGGCCGCCGCCTCTGAATTTTATAAAATTTTATCATACGGCTTTGATTTATTTATTCCGAAGAAATTTGGGGGTTCCGTTTACGCTGAGATGAATTTCTTTATAATAAGTATTTTGATACAAATCGAAAGTGAAATTTTTTGTAAACCGAAACGATTTTTCGTGTTTATAAATGGAAGAAGAAAAACACAAGGTTAGCTTAGGTTTATGACATGAAATAGTGAATCCGTTTCGGATCCGAAGTCATAATTCAACTTTCTGCCTCGGAAATTATAAATGGATTGAATGGTTTAAATACTGCAGGTAGTACGGGTCTAGGTGGGTGGCAACTTGATCCCGAATAAGTCTGCCCTTTATTTGTGGTAACCGCTTTGTTATTTATTTAATATTAGTCTTTGTATTGGAATTCCGATGTTTAAATCAGGTAAAATGGGTCTCGGCAATTCCTAAGCATTTCGAATGTTTGATTTAGTCTAAAAAAAAATTTCACATAAGACATAGAATTAGTTCGGGTCAACATGGTTCTTTCGAATAATGCATTCAACATTGTTTCGGGCAAGTCGATGATATTTATACAGTCTTTTCGAAAGCTTTCGATATGCAGGATTCACAAACTTCCGATCCGGTTTTATTACAATTAAATGGATGATGTTCTACCTAACTATGCGACGCCAATGTGTAAGGATCTCAACAGCTAGATATTTCGTATTTCAAATACCTTCCTGTGTTCCACAGGTCCTTGGATCAATTTTGTTTACGATATTTATTTACGATGTTGTCCAGTGTCTCAAGTTTTGTAAGTGCCTTATGTATGCCGACGACCTAAAAATCGATCCGAATATTAATTCTGTTGTTAATTCTGAGTGTACCATATGCAAATGGAATTTGATGTTGTTTTTGAATGGTCCGTAAGGAATTAGTTGAAATTTCGTTTACTTTAAACACTCTTTACCATACTTATGTGAGATCAGTTTGTAGCGGCTCACGCATTGCAATGATATAAACTAATTATTTGTTTATATAAATTGCAATGCATTTATCACGCACTTAAACATGTTCGCTTTCAGCCGTAAACATTTTCCCTAGGGAGGAGGATTCACTTGCGGCGGAGTCCTGTAGCGGCTCACGCATTGCAATCATATAAATTATTTATTTATTTATATAAATTGCAATGCATTCACCATCACGTACACATTTGGTTTACGCATAAGATATCTCTTTGCGTAACGTAGTTTCATTTGCCATCTAACGAGATGACATGTACGCAAAATATAATCGAACACTAAATTATATTTTGTGATATTTGCAAATTCTTTTTGTTTGAACCCAGCCCCAAAATTTTTTTTGTTTGAACCCAGCTTCACGTTGGGTACCAACATAAAAAAAGCAGTAAGACAAACAATCGGATTTCGGATTTTTTTTTTTTATTTTTGGCAGAGATAAAAAAACACGCTTCAGATAATTTTCTTGCGAAAAAATGGTGTGGTAAAAAAAGTAAAATATTAAAGTAGTGACAAACTGAAAATGTGTACAACATAATTATAGTATTCATTGAAAACATTACAAGTTCTAGAATATGCTTCAGTGATAAGGAATCCGTCCTGAATCCGTCCCCAATAACAATTTCTGATTACCGTACCGTGTTCGCTCTTGATGTTTTGTGTTCTAAAATCGATTGTCTTAAGCTTTTTGAGAAGTTTTGTATTTACACCCCTAGCGAGGCCGATTTACTGTTCAAAATAGAATGTGTAAGCAAGAGGTGGACATTGTTTGAAAAAATTTGGGAGGTTTTTAAGCCTAAAGGAAGCAACTTCATTATTTTTTTGTTCCGATTACCCTGTTTCCATGTGTGCTTTTGCTCTTAATCGTTAATTAATAATAAAATGCTATAAATAACTAAATAAAATAAGTTCGATAAATTATACTATCATAATCAAAACCGTCCTAAGCGATTACGAAAAAAAAACATTTTTTTTTTCGTAATCGCTTAGAACGCTTATAGTACAAATTATAAATATTCAAGAATTTTTGATTTTAATTCGCTAGCATAAACCGTTTTTTAGAAAAGTTGTTCTTAATATACCATATTAAGACATTACGTACTAAGACGTATACGCTACGTTGAATTGGTATAGCCCCGAAACTAAATACGAATACTTATAAGCTGTTTACAGTGTAAGGTAGTAAATAGGATAATTTATTAAATACCAAAAAATTTGATATACAACTTTTACCGTTTCTGTTAGGCATTCTTATGTTTTCTGATTAAATTTTAATTTAAATCTAAACATGCAGTAAGCTCTTAGCCAACAATTTAAACCCCACCAGCGGTAATTTAATTAGTTGATATGTTAATCCAACAAATTTTAGTCTTACTATCCAAAATTTATAATTTGTTGAAGTTTAACAACATTTTTTAAATCTTGTAAATTTTTGTAAATTCGATGGTTGGACCAAAAGTCTCATTATTTTGTAAATCTGGAATAATTTTTAACGAATTGATAAAAACTAATGAAATAAATTGCAAATCAAAATTTATTACACGGAATTTTTATATTAAGTGTGGTAAAAGATATCGGTTAAGTGTCCACCATTATAATTCAGGCACATTTCGGCTCTTTTCATTGCAGTTTGCATCACTGATTGAAGTGTGACCGGTGTATTTTGCGCAATTTCTGGTCGAATGTTGTCTTTCAGCTTCTATAAAGTCCGTGGTTTGTTGAAATCTGCAGTCCTGGTCAGATGAAAATGCGCCTCGTCGGCCATCATTAAATTTTCAAAAAATTCTTCGTCTTTCTCGGCAAGGTTTTGGACAGCTCTGCGGTACTTCAAACGTAATGCCAGGACAGCAGGATTGAGCTGTCGGACCAACTAGATTTTGTGTAGGTTATGGGTCTAGATCTTTCCTCTAATGCATGTTGAGTGTAAATTATTGACCGGTCGTTATAAAAAAATAATGAAACTATTTTCATTCATTGTGCAACAATATTGTGTTCCATATTCAAAAATCCCAAGTTTAATGTCTGAAACAAAAAAATACAAATATACAATAATATTCATAGTAACAGTCATTAATTTTTTTAAATAGGAAGTGAACTTTTCGCCCACCCTGTGTAAATGTGATAAATTCTATATATTTTAAAAATTCAATAAATTTTATTAATCTTATAAATTCTTTAAATTTTGTTGATTCTGTGAGTTCTGAGGAGTGAGGAATTTTACAAATGCATTAAATTCGATAGATAAAAATCTTCATATTTCAAAATTTCTATGAATTTTTAAAATTTTAAAAAGTTTAAAAATTCAGTAAGCTCATTTAATTCTACAAATCTTGTAAATTCTGTTAATTCGATAAATTCTATAAATTTGTACAAATTCTAAAAATCATACAAATTCTATAAATTTTATGATTGTTTTAAATTCTTTAAATTTTATAAATTATTTCAACGCAGTGCTCTATAAGTTCTAGAAACTCAATTTTGACCTATCAATTTTATTAATTTCTAAACGTTCTGTAAATCTAAAAATTCAGTAAACTCTTTAAATTCTATAAATCCTGTAAATTTTGTAAATTTCATACATTCCATAAATTTTAAAACATCAATTAATTTTGAAAATTAAGAAGTCTGTAATTTTGATAAAATCTAAAAATTCTTTAATTTTTATGAATTTTATAAACTGTTTAAATTTTATATATTCTTTGAATTCTATAAATTGTTTCATTTCAATTCTATAAACTGTACAATATCAAGTTTTTGCTGCCCAGTTTAATTAATTTCTATTTTTTACAATAAATTCTATGAATTCTACAAATTTGATAAATTCTGTAAATTTGATAAATTCAATGTTTTAAAAATTCACTTAATTGTATATATTATATAAATTTTACAAATTTTCTAAATTCTCATAATTGTATAAACTATACAAAATCTATAAATTTTATGTTTGTTATTCTAATTCTTTAAATTTTGTAGATTCTACGAGTTCTATAAATTATTTCATCTCAGTTCGATAAATTCTACGAACTCAAATTTATTTATTAGGATTAACAAAACTTTCTTAATCTTTACTAATTTTATAAAATTTTAATTCTATAAATTCTACAAACTAAAAAAATTCGATAAATATAATTCTTAATAATTTATAAATTCCATAATTTCTATGAATTTAAAATTTTTTAAAAAGTCTAAAAAATCAGTAAGCATTTTAAATTCTATAAATCTTTTAAATCTATAAATTCGAAAAATTTTAAAAATTTTATAAATTCTATTAGACTATGAAATTTAATGAATTTTATGAATTTTATAATTCTTTCAATTTTATACTTTTTTAAAATGTATAAATTCCACAAATTCTAAAAATGATATGAATTCTATGATTGTTATAAATTCTTTAAATTTTGTAGATTGTATGAGTTCCATAAATTATTTCAAAGCAGTTCTATAAATTCTTCAAACTCAAGCTCTAGTTTTTAATTTAAGCTCTCAAGCTCTAGTTTATAAATTTTCAATCTTTCAATCCTGTAAATTTTGTTAATTCGATAAATTCTTTTAGGCTTTGGTAAGGTAAACAAATATATTTTTGCAAACGATTTCGTTAATATATACGTAATTTGACCTACTTGGACGAAAAGGAAGGATGGACATTTGGCTAAAACGTATTTTGTTAGAAGTTATACAAGTAATAATTTTGCCTAAACTACTTAAGTTAGATAAATAATTTATGAAAAAACCACGCGCGAACGTAAAATACGTCAATAGTTTACTGTACATTTTTTGACGATCCAAAGTTCTTCTAGAAAAGTTTGTTTGTGATTGTTGATTTTTTTTGTGGTCCTATTAGTAGGAAAGCTGGTAAGCGCTATATTCAAAAGGCATACAATTAACATTTGTGAGAAGGTAGTTTTTTCGTTCTTAAGAATCATATCGACAACCTTGTTGGACAAATTCGAGCTTGAGGCTGCAGAATTGTTGAAACTTGCTACAAAATGCAAGTAGTGACCTGTCGCAAGGCGAATGTAAAGTTGCCTTATTGAGTGTCACGCCCAAATTGCTTCACACCGCCTGTCATTTTTACAGTATACCTCAAATGCTACCGAAATACCATAAAATTAAAACCAGTCTCGTTAGATCGAACTGACCTGGCTTTAACATTCTAAATATAACACTCCATATTGTAACTTTAGTCCCGTCCTATCAATCCGCCTTATTGAACAAATAGGTCAAAAATATACGTTACACAAAAAATCTAATTGGCACACTTCACCCTAAACCACCGATGCTTCAATACAACTTCTAACAATCAAGGGATGGTCAGGCTCAGAGTGAATTGAAATCCTCTTTTGATAAGTTCTAGTTTTGGCTGTCTTTTCAAAATTTGACCACACATTTTTCATTTTTGGCACATAATTGTGAATTTTTAAACCTAAAAATCCTAAACCTACTAGTAAGACTCTACAAAATCTATAAATTTTATGAATCTTACAATTTATTCAAATTTTGTAGATTCTATCAGTTCTACAAATTCTTACAATTCAGTTCTATTAATTCTACGAAATAAAACTGGAGTACTTATTCTAAAAATTTCCTAATTTTTATAAATTCTATAAATACCATAAATTCCTTGAATTCTATAAATTTTATAAATTATGAATAAGTCTAATTAAATTATGAGTTCTATAAAATCTTTAAGCTCAGTTCTATAAATAATACAAACTCAAGTTTGACTTAGCAGTTTTATTAATTTCTATAAATTCTATAAATTCTACAAACTTTATAAATTTAATAACTTTTATAAATTGGATAAGTCCAAAAATTCATATTCCAAATCATGCTTTTTAAATTCTATAAATCCTGTAAATTCCGTAAATTCGACAAATTTTATAAATTCTATAAATTTTAATAAGTGTATCAACTTTATACAATAAACTTTGCAGAGGTCGAAACTTAAAATTGAAATGCTAGAAATGAATTAAACTTGACAAAGGTTAATATTGAATTTCAAGGTTATCTCTCCTTTTTTTGTCTAAATTTGGTATTAAACAGCAGGACTAAGACTTTTGGCTTTAGAATTTATATTCTAATTTTATATTTTAGATAGTGGAATTTTGAATTTCGTACAGATTTAAGTTTAAATTAGAAATGACGGTCTCAATCTTGAATATTATATTACGAATTTATTGCTGTAAATTTCCAATTTGGAAGATTTATTGGATTCATCACATTAGTTATCTAAAATTGTAATTTTGCGCTTATTATAATGCTCGGAAGCCTTAGAATTTAGAATTTCTTTCCTAGAATTTTATATTTTAGATTTATATTCCTTATTTAAGTTTATAAAACAATTGAAAAAAAAAATGTTAGAATTTAATAAATGAATATTCTGAATTTGAATGATTTTGAAATTTCGGATTTTGATCAAATTAAAATTTTAATGTTCTACATTAACTCTAACGACGATTTGCTAATTTTGAAATTTGAACTTGAATTCGGTAATGCAAAGATCAAAATTTAAAATTTAAATTCTCGAAATTAATTAATTTTAAAATTTTGAATATTGAATTTCAAGGATCTCAAATTTGTTTTCCAAAGTTTAAGAATTTTATACTTTAGATTATCATTTTGAACAATCCTTAGAAAGGTTTTTAGAATTTACAGTATAGAAATATTTTAGATTCATATTCGTTAATTATATATTTTAGACTGTAAAATTTGGAATTTCAGTCATATTCATAATAATTTCTAAATCATCGTTTTAAAATTCCGGATTTGAATGATTTTGGAATTTCGATCAAATAAATATTTGATATCAGCTTTATAAATATTTTTCTAGAATGTAATTAATTTAAAATATTGAATTTCGTAAGGTTGTCTATTTGTTGTCTAAAATTGTATTTTGTAACCATTAGAATTTAAATTGTTTGGTTTTAGAATTTTACATTTTAGAATTACGATATATGTATGTGTAAATTTGATATTTTAGAATATTATCGAATTGCGAATTGTACGTAAATAATAATTTTAATTTTATGAATCTCTAATTTTTCTGATATTGGAATTGCGAACTTTAATGAAATTTGAATTTTTTCTCAAACTAATGTTTAACCGTCGCGGAAGATCTTCTTAAATATAAGAGATGTTCGCCTGATCTTGCCCACATATTACGAAAGCTTTTAGAATTTTGAATTTTAGCCATTTTGAATGATAAAAAATTCGTGCCACCGATCACAGAGATGTTCACAAATTTTTGTTCACGTTTTCGGTCGTGATCCAATTATGATCTTAAGACTTCTATCGAAAATGTTGAAAACTCTAAATTCTGTGAAATGTGGTAAATATATAGATTGGCAAGGCGCCAGACAAGTGGAAGCAAATTTCAAACATACTTGTTCAAACATACAGCTAATCTTGATTTTTACTTACCTATTGGCTCTCTTGACCGAACAAATATAAGCGGCCGCTAAGAGTCCTGCAATTTGTTTCGGATACTTGAAGAAAAAGGAATCCAAAGACATAAAGCTCAAAGTATGATTATACCGAAATGCGGCAGTAGTGGCGAAGAATTTGTCGTTGAAATCTTTTGATTGTAAATTTTAATTAAGCTGATGAAAGTTGTTTGCTTAATTCGTCTCAATAAATTTTTTGGATTTTACTGTTTATTGCTTATTTTAACATTTTATATTATCGATGTACACAGATTTCCTTGCTTTGTAGTGTTCTGTGTGATTAATTCAAAAGTTCTCAGGGTTTTTGTAATTGTTGTCCGTATCCGTAAAATTTAATTTCCAGAAACTGTAAACAATTTTTAAAATTGGTCGGCCTTGTTAGAACTTCCCGAAAAATCTCGTCACCCACTTATTAAGATAATTCTATACTTGAATTTTTTATATGAAGCGAGGACACCTGATTAAATAGCTACTGCAATCAATAGTTATTGGTTGTTGTGTGGACCAACTGTAAAATGGAAACTTTTTAGAAAAAAACAAAAGAAAAGAAAATTATTTGGCTCTCTCGCACAATCAAGGAGAACCCGTAGCGGCTTTGGTTTAGGGTTCACAAAGATTTGATTGAAATTTAAGAAATTCAATGCACCTAAATGTAATAAAACACGTCTATACCCCACCAACCATCGTCTATTTCCAACCAACAGTTCGACTTTTTCGAAATTATCTGAGAATATTTCAGGTTTCCAGAATTATTTGAGGTTTGTTAGTTTTTAGTTGAGCTTAGTGCTAATTTGCTAGATGGTTTCAATCTTTTCTGGATGCTAGATGGTTACAGTCTTTTGTTGGCTTTTTTGAATTTTTGAAATTTCCATGGATTTTCTTGTTTTTTGTTGCAGACTTTTCGAAATTATTCATTAATATCTAATTCTTCGAGAAGTGATATATTCGACTTTATTCTTAGTTTCTTATACATAGTAGACATTTCAAATTAACTTCGAAGTTTATGATAGTTTTCAAGATGTTTAGAAATTTTCGTAGCACAGAAATATTTGCATGATGGACATTTTATTCGATGTTTTCGATTACTGGTTGTACTAAAATTTTTAAATTTAATCCAGATTAGCCTGATTTAGTCACATCAGCATAGAGTAGTATTCAAGACCGGGAATAATTTTAGATTTTCTCAAATTTTTTGGACATCTGAAATTTTTTAGGCAAAGATATTATGGTCCGGGTTTACCGATACACGATAAGTCGAAAATAAAATGTACCGTTAGAAAGATTGGTAGTTTTTGTTGTAGCTTTTCTTCACGATATTTAGTAAAGAAATCTTCCAATACCAAACAAAAATAGTTATCGCTCTCATAGAAAAAAGCCAAGTTTCCATAAGTTTATTGGCCTAGCGAAATAGCGGTGAAACACCATCGTAAGTCGTGTTTCTGGGAAAGTTGGTGACCCCTTGGTGACCCCGTGACATAATTTTATCCCCGTCAGGTTTGAAAAACTGATAGCCTGAAGTAGGTTATCATGTAAAAAATATAACTTAATATAGTGACTAACCTAATATAACTTCCTTGTAGGAAGTTATATTATCGTCGCTTCGAGTCGCTAAAAATCTTAATATTGCGATAAGTTAATTTTCCCTTGATGTGTCTTATTTCAACCGCATTATCAAATTTTTGCAAATTCCCACGGATATTGTTACAACCACCAAATAACAGCTATTTTAGAACAATTTTGAAACATAAACACTAAAATTATGTTTGCAAAAAAAATGAAAACTTCCATCAGAGCGGTATACTGATACGTTTTAAATTTATTTCTAATTACTGTTCGCTTAATTTTGCATGAAATAAATTCCATTTTAAAACCTAATAATTTCCATACGATAAACATCGTGTTCCCCAAACACCCACAATAAATTTATGTGTAAGTATAAATAAACCACAAAACTACATCATAATAAATTCTTTGATCTTGTCGAACGTATGTATATAATTTACAATTTTTATTAACCCATACACATTTTGATATTAAGACTACAGTAAAACGGCGAACAAATTCCAAAAGTATATATAAAGAGGAGAGGGAGGGAAGGGGATTAAATATTATTGCTTAATTTCATTTAACGCTCTTGGCATTATAATTTATATATAATCATAACTTTTATATAGCTCACGCTATTATTGTTGTTGTTGTACATCGTTTTTTATTATTATCGCGAAAAATTTTCAATTTATTACATTATAACTTATAATTTTTTAAGCCAAATTACATTAAAACATTTTATTCTTTTTAATTTATCGTTTTTTATTTTGTGTACAGTACTATAGTAGTAGAAAAGCTTAAAAGGGTTTTCTCCGAACTAAAAACTTCTTGTATTCAATTATAATTAATAAAACTTTTAAATTTTTAGTAAAATGCAACATAATAAATAAAACTTAATTTTTGTGTATAGTTTTTGAAGTTCTAATTTAAAATTAATTAAAATGGAAATAGATCTGGTAAAGTGTTTTGTCTTTTAACACTTTCCGTATGGAAGAATTTTTTTTTTTTTTTTTTTGTGAGGGAGGAACAAAATCGAATATTTTGTACATATATGGTACACGCAGTATATACGGGAAAAAAAATGTTAGTTCGAGGGGAAGAAAAATGATCCATTAATCTGTGTAACCCAACGACTAGGTGGCGCCTAAAATTTCTTATATATGTATACAGTAAAAAGGGTAGCGCAAGGTACATGACTCTCTCATTCTAAATATATATAAATTATAAAAGATAATAATTCTTTTTATTTTATCACACACACACACATACACAACTATAAAATATAGTTGTTAACCCACGGAATTATGGTAACGTCGAAAAAAAAACGAATTTATCTTCTTTCTATATATATATGTATATATATATATATATATATATATATATATATATATATATATATATATATATATATATATATATATATATATATATATATATATATATATATATATATATATATATATATATATATATGTATGTGTGTGTTGAACTTCAGATACAATAAATAGTTGTGGGTGAAAATTTTTACGAGATTCCATTAAAAATATTTGAAATACATTTCAAGAAAATTAATTTGATTAAATCTGCGTGAATTTATAATACTCCCTAAGAGAATTTCAAGTGTCTATGGTTTATACATACATACTCGTATGTACATAAGTTTTTGTGGTGACATCAAGATGTAACCAAAATAAAACTATCGTTATACCGAACAAACTTACTCGTATATAAAACAACAACAAAAAAGAAAAAAAAAACATTTTGTTTTATTTTTATCCAACCCAATTCAATAAATTTTCTTGATACTGTATAGAGGTAATTTAGAACTAGATAAGAAATCCAAAAACCACAAAATTTCCAAAGATAAATTTATCAAAAAAACATTATTAGAGGAAAGTTATGAGCTTTAGTTTTATTTTATTATACCAAAGCTTTTTTTTTTTGTACCAATTCGCATGTATGATAAATCGAAAGTTTTTTTTTTTATCTAATTTAAGAAATCATATCATGATCTCTTAAACCTGTTTTATGTATATTGCAAATGATTTGCGCGTGTTTTTGAGATAAAATGAAGTGAATCACAATAATATAACTATAAACGAAACTATTTATGTGTATTACTTCTGTCGTTAGACATAAATTTGAAAAACTCACATAAAAGTAAAGTAAATAAAATATTTCGTAATTTTTGGTGATACAATTTTTTCGATTTTAACCCCCTGTCCCGGTGATGAACCACTGAAAATCTCAGCAATGAGCTGTTCAAAGTTCCATTTGTTTTTTGACGTTTGTTTAGAGGTTGGTGGCCTGGTGCATCTGGTTTTTCCTAAAATGATATTTTTTTATTACATTAGGTCAAATACAATCTTAGTTTTCGGTTAAGCACTAAACCACAATTGAAAGTACTCAATATTTACAGTATGTATCAGAAACTCTAATCAATGGTTTCTGAAATTTTGTGTAGAGTGGATCAGCTAGGTAAAACTTAAAATCTTAAGAATCTTTTTAGGATCTTAATTTGGAAATTCTTCTATAAATACTTCGAATTCTACAAATTCCATAAATTCTATTAATTTTGTTTCCCCAAATTCTACGAATTTTAATTACTCCTTAAAATCTCTTTAATTACTCTTTAATTACTCATAAATTCTGGTTTTCTAAATTCTTTAAATTTTATACGGTCCAAAAATTAGGCAAATTGTATAAATTCTGTAAATTCTACGAATTCTATAAACTTTATAAAATCTATAAATTCTCTAAATTTTACGAATTTTCTGAATCCTTAAGGAATTCTCGGCTCTCAACGGTTGCAAAAATAAACTAAAAAGCTTGAAAGAGGAATTTTCCACAAAATTTTATGATATTGAGGATTTTGAAAAGTTGAAAATTTTCAATTTTAAAAAATTTAGAAAATTTGGTGAACTCCACAAATCTATTGAGAATTTTAGGAATCCAAGCATCTATTCCAAAAATAAAAAAACTGAAACCAAAATTTCAAAATAATCCCTAAAAAATATAAAACATATTCCTTTGATTTTCAATGGACAAGTTAAAACCTCTATTTCTGTAAAAAAAAAAAATACCATTCTTCTGTAAAAGCGTGGCCAAATTTTCAAATTCGGTCCAAAGTATGTATTTTGCCTTTAACATTCTGAAAGCGAGGCTAATTGACTCGTTGACAATTGTTTGAGAATTTTGATTGATTTAAAAGTTACAAAATTTACCAAATTTTCATTATTTAAATATTCTTTTATCAATATACGATTTTAAAGCTATTTGAAACTCAAATATCAAAATTACAAAATTCAATTGGAATTTCCAAGGAAAATTTTAAAAATTCTTTGTACACGAGATGGGCAGTAAATTTTAAATTAGTTCCAGTTAGAAAATTTTGCTAATTTTGAGAATTAAATTTATTTTATCAATTTACGAATTCAAATTGATTTTGATCAACGGAACACTAAAAAAATTAACAAGTTCTACTCAATTTTTAATGGAAAAATGGAAAATATTCACTTTGGTTACTGAACAAATTTTATGTAAAATTTGGCCAAGTTACAAAATTTACCTAATTCTCATTTAAGTATTTTTTTAATTTGTACCATTGGCTCAGAATCTTCAGAATTGTATAAGCATTTTATGTAATTCCCAAAAAGGAAGGTTTATTGTACTTCATTCTTGAGTATCGAGAGAGTATTTAGAGAAATTTAGAAGAACATTTTGAAAATTGTGAAAATTAAATGAATCCTGAAAATTAAATATTTGCTTGTAACAACAATATTGTGGACTTTTTCACGAGAGCTTTAAAATATTTAGAGAATCCAAAAACACAAAACTTCAAATTTTTAAACATTCAGAATTTAATTCAAAATTCTAGAATTTTCAATATTTCGGGAATTTGGAGTTAAATTCTTAAAATGGACAAAATTGAGATATAGAATTAGAATACGGAATGTGGATGGATGTAAGTGATTTGTGTTGAAATTTATAGTTGTGCTTAAATTCACGATTCTGTTGCTGTGTTATAATTAATGTGACAGAAATTCTTTCATCTGAGTGAATACTTCTTCTTTCTCACTGTTGTTTCTCGATCGCTTGCTTTCTTGTCATCGACTAGCCGAATATTATCAATATTATTAGTTTGCTCATCCGTTCCGATGCTCTCAATGTTTTGTACTTCCATGGTGGTTATCTGGTCATTCTAGTGCTGGTTGTACTACTGTTCTACTCAACATTACAACTACTTAGATAAAAAAATAAACGACGGATGAAGCTTCCGGTCTTCTTAACGAAATATGTTTGAGGTTGTCGTCGTAAGAGAGGTGATATGATATCAGGTCGTTCAAATACAAATTTTTTTTTACGGTTTTTATGATTTAATTAATCAGAAATTATTAAAAATTTTCAGAAAATATGAAAAATTTAAAAATAATCAGAATTTTTAATTTTTTTAAATATTTATAAATTCTGAAATTGGAATGGAAAAATCACAAATTTTAACATATTTTTCAAAAACTTTACTGCTTTAAAACTTTTATATATTTTTCAAAAACCACTAAAACCCAAAATATTAAAATCAAAATTCTAAATTTTTTTTATAATTTGTATTAGCTTCAGATTAGTGGGCTTGTAAATCCCAAAGTGTCTTTTACTTATTGTCTTAGTTTGGCGAAACATTTGAGTTGATGTTAAAAGATAGCAGCCTGATCTTATTAGCTACAAACAGAAAAAGAAAAATTAAATTGGTTTCGGAACAAAAAGAATTTGACATGATAACAACGTTTGATCGCTTTAAACTGGAACGGTACAAAATTCTTTTTCTCAAAATTTTATTTTCTCAAAATTTAATTTCGAAAACATGTCAAATCATTCATGTTAGAGCAATTAAATAAAAATATTTTAAGCTGGTTCAACATTTATTAAGCTTACGCGACAAATTCGCACTTTAACTGTTAAATTATTGAAGGTTTTAGGAGCCAAAATTCAAAACGAGTAACTCTTTAACAATTACTTAAATATTGTGATCTGAACCATATTTTACACATCTATTTTTTGGTTTGCTCATGCTATACCTACTGAATTTATGGTTGGTTTTGTCTCAATTGCAGCAGTGCATGAAAATGACATATAGAATATAAAGAAAAGTGTGCAAAACGTAACTGCTCTAGTAAATATTTGTTGAGATGTTGTAGCGAAATGTCAGCCAAGCACCTATACTACAAAGAGAGTAAACAGTGAAGTTTACGCGATTAGGGGTTGGATTATACACAGTCAATAATATCGTGATTGAAACAGCAACTCCTTCTATGAAGAATTTAATGTCGGTGATAACACCTAAGAAATGGATATTTGTGTCTCGATTGTCATCAAGAATTTCTGATGAAGATTTTAAGAGATTTTTAGATGAATCAAGGTGGAAGCCGTGATTCATTTTTGTCATCATCATACTGGCTTACCAGTGTATTAATTAACGAATTTATAGTGAAGTGGGAAACAAATTTTCCAAAGACAAGTATTCAAGAAATAACAAAATTGTGGATTCTGTTCAGTTTTTTAATTTTGTTTTAAATTCTCGTATTGACTTGAAATTTTTGGTGTGTGACGTTAGAGGAAATAATTATTTAATGTTTAATTCTGTCAAATTTATTTTGGACAGTTTAATTTATCTAGAGATTCATTTAAAAAGGCCTTAAAATTATAATTGTATATCATAAAATGTTCTTCCCACATTGTTAATTCATCTTACAAATTTTGTAAATTTTGTATATTCTATGAATTTTTTAAATTGTTTCAACTGTATCATAACATAATTTCTGCATTAATTTCGAAATTGAATGTACAAAAATCTATCTTCTTTAAATACTTCTAACTCTAAAATGGAAATATTAGGGTATTCGGCAATTAGCCATATAGATAATTATTTTACAAAGAGGAGAATTCCAAAATTCTATAAAATCTAACAATTTTGTCAGTTAAATGATTTGTTTAATAAATTACCCAAACTCTACAAATCATAATTACTATTTATAACTTCATAAATTCGGTAAATTTTCTAAATTCTATCAATTTTACTCGGTTTAAAAATTAAGTAAATTACATAAATTTTAAAAATTCATTGAATTTTATAAATTCTATAAATTCCATAAATTCTATTAATTTTGTCAGGACTATAAATCATAAATTCTGTAAATTCTATAAATTCTTTGAATTCTATAAATTTTATAAATTGGTAAGTCTGTAAGCTTTATAAAATCTATAAATTCTCTAAATTTTATGAACGTAGTGAATCTTTAAATTGTTTCAACTTTGTTAGTCTTAAAATTCTACGAATAAAAGTTTGAGTTCTTATTTTAAAAATTCCATAATTTCTATAAATTTCATATGTTTTGCCAATTTATTGTATATTATTTGTAAATTCTAAAATAAATTTCCCAAATTCTATACAGCTTCCAAAATCTTTAAATTCTACACAATCTAAAAATTCTTTAAATTGTAAAAATTCTATAAATTTTTAAAAATTTGATCAATTTATAATTTTATAAATTTTTGAAATCTCGTAGATTTTTTGAATTCTATAAATTCTATGAATTAAAGTATTACTAATCAATTTTATTAATTTTCATAAATTCTACAAATTTTATAAATTCAATTAATTTGAAAAATTCTATTAATCCGATAAATTCAGTAAAACCTTTAAATTCTACAAATTCTGTACATCCCATAAATTTTATAAACGTCTTGAATCTTACAAATTCTGTAAATTTTGTAGAGTATGAATTTTTTAAATTGTTTCAACTCTATCAAAACATAATTTCTGCATCAATTTCGTAATTGAATGTACAAAAATACATCTTCTATAAATACTTCTAACTCTAAAATTTAAATATTAGGTTATTCTGGAATTAGCCATATAGAAGAAGAGAAATCCAAAATTCCATTAATTCTAACAATTTTGTCAGTTATATAAATTGTATAATAAATTACCCAAATTTTACAAATTTTAATTACTCTATAAATTTTGTAAATTCTGTATATTTTACTCTGTTTAAAAATTAAAAAAATTACAGAAATTTTAAAAATTCAATGAATTTTATAAATTCTGTAAATTCCATAAATTTTATTAATTGATAAGACTATAAACTTTGTAAAATCTATAAACTCTTTTAATTGTGGATTCTGTGAATTCTATGAATTATTTTAACTCAGTTTTATAAGTTCTATATAATAAAAAATTTACAAAATTTATTGAATTTTTAAAACATAAAACATTTATCGAATTTCTAGAATTTATAGGATTTATGGAATTAAAGGAACCTACTCAATTCTTAGATACTCGTATATACGATTTATTGAATTCATTGAAATTATAAAATTTGTAGAATTCATAGAATATAAATTGTATGAATTCTACAAACTTTATAAATTGAACAAATCCGAAAAAAATTCTATAAATCTAAAACTTCAGCAAGATCTTTAAATTCAATAAATTATTTATGTTTGAAAATTTCAATAAATATTTTAAATTCTATAAATTTTTAGGAATTTTAGAAATTTTTTTAATTTTTTAATTTGAAAATCTGTTACTTCTAGAATTTTTAAAAATTTATTCTATACATTCTTTAAAATGATCTGAATCTTATAAAGAATATAAATTTTGTAAATCCTGCAAGTTCTATAAATTGTTTTAACAGTGCTAGTCTATAAATTTTACGAATTAAAATTTGATTCATTATTTTAAAAATTCCATAATTTCCATACTTTTCATATGTTATATCAATTTTTTCAGTTCGTTACCGAAGTTGTATAATTGTATAATTTTTTTAAATTTTATAATAAATTTGCCCAAATTCTATAAATTTCAATCACCCTTTTAAACCTCATAAATTCTGTAAAGCTTCTAAACGCTTAAAATTCTAAACACTCTAAAAATTTAATAAGCTTGTTAAATTGCAAAATCCTATTAATTCTGTAAATTTGATAAATTCTTTAAACTTTAAAAATTTAATAAATTTTATAAATTCTATAAATCCTTAACATTATATGAATTTTATAAATTTGTTTAGCTTCTCCGAGTTCTATAAATTGGTTCAACTTAGTTCTCTAAATTCTACAAACTAAAATCTTACTAATCAGCTTTATTTATTTTGATAAATTTTACAAATTTGATAAATTTCCAATAAATTTAGTAAAACCTTTAAATTCTATAAATTCTGTAAATTCTATAAATTCGATAAATTCCTTATATTTTAAAAATTTAATAAATTTTATAAATTCTATAAATTCTAATAAGTATGTAAACCCTCTAAAATCTATAAGTTTTATGAATTTCATAAAATTTATTAATTCCATAAATTTTTAAAATATAAATTCTGAAAATTCTATAAATTTTATGAGTCTTATAAATTCTTTAAAATTTGTATATTCTATGAATTCTATAAATAACTAGCGGACCCGACAGACGTTGTCCTGTCTACACGTCTTTAATTTGAAAATTTCATACTTTTTTTAATAAGCTAAAACATTCTGGACCATTTAGATGAAAATTATTATTCAAATGTTATGACAATATCTAACGTCATTACATGTAAATTTATTACAATTAGACTAATCGATAGCGTGTGAGTATGTGTAATGAAATCTTCAACTTGTTTTAATTAAAGGTAAAAAAGCTTACACTCAAACTATTTTATTTAAAAAATATATTTTTTTATTTACAAAAACTTAATTTATCGTAATACCATTGGATGTACAATATTTTTGGTTAAACCCTGAGGTGTATAAATAAATAAATTCGATGGTTTTCCAACTCTGGAACACGCAACATATAATTGGCCGTGAGAAAAACATGGGTTTTCTAAATCTAAGCCACAAATTGTCATTGTTTGGCCTTGTGACTTATTTATAGTCATAGCATATGCCAAGCGGATTGGAAATTGTAAACGTTTGAATGGTATAGGCGAATCTGAAGGAATCATTGGGATCCTTGGTAAAAGTACAACTTCACCTTGAAATTTTCCACTCAAAATAGTTGCTTCAAGAATGTTGCCCATGATTTTTTTTACAACTAATCGCTTTCCATTACACAATTTTGCGGCATTTAAATTTCGAAGCAAAATTATAGGTGAGCCAATTTTCAGTCGCAAATTATGTGTTGGCATTCCAGGTAAATCTAGTGAATTTAGAAACTCTACAGGATAGTTGACAACTTCGTCAGGATCAACAACAGTGTCAATCGATTTAAATGTAATTTCATCACCAGGCAATGACTGTTGTATTTTAAAATTGATGGCGTCAACATCTAAATTTTTTGCCGCTAAAATAGCTCGCTCTCGCAGCCATTCATGATTAGTATAATTATGTCTTAAATCTGGAAAGATACTTGTTATTAACTCATCTTTGGTAGCCACCATGTTGCAAAAATTCTCTGGAAGTCGAATATATTGTGTATCTTCATACAATTGAATTTTACCGTTTCCAATGTCTAACAATTGTTCAGAGAATCCTGACGCTAATGGATCATTTTGAAGTCGAACGCGCATATTAATAGTAAGGCATAATTTAGTGACACTTGGCCATAGATAAGATTCTTTCAAACATGCGTTTATTTCGTCTGCATATGTCGCGCGTGGAATGACTGGTAATGTTTGTCTGAAATCACCAGACAGCAGAAGTAGGGCACCACCGAAAAGCCGAGCATTATTTTTGATATCTTTCAGGGACCTGTCGAGAGCTTCAAGCGAATGCTTGTGGACCATTGTACATTCATCCCAGATAATAATTAATAATTTTACATTTTCTCAAAACTTCAGCCATGCCTGAATGCTTCTTTATGTTACACATTGCTTCGGGATTTGTATGAACGTTCAAAGGTAATTTAAGTGCTGAATGCGCAGTCCGTCCACCATCAAGTAACGTTGCTGCAATGCCTGATGAAGCAATGGCCAATGCAATATGATTTTGAGATCGAATCCGCGCAAGTATCAGTGCGATAAGAAATGTTTTACCAGTGCCACCTGGAGCGTCTAAAAAAAAGAATCCACCTTGTTGTGCTGCAATTGAAACGTTAATTTGATCATATACATTTCGTTGTTCAGCAGTAAGCAATTGTTCATTTTCCGCAACAAAAGTAGCCAAAGAAATCTTATCGAACTGGTGTTCACGTTGAACATCGCTGTTGATGATGTCTACTGCTGGGCGATTCGGCGCTGGCATTCCAAAATGGATGAGCGGCATGTTTGAAATAAGAATACAAATATCCTCAATCATTATTAATGACTCGTTGTATATTTCGGCGGAGAATTCAATATTAAGATTTTGATTAGTAATTCTAGTCCGATGCAAAATATCCTCACTCATTGAGTCTTTATATTTGTTCCACAGAGCAGATGCATCAGACGGAAAACACGTTGTCAATATTATTGAAAATAATTGACGAATTTGTTGTGGAGATGAGCTCAGTGCTGCATCTGCAAGTGTGAGATCCCAATGGTTATCATCCTCCAATAAATGTAACTCACGACACGCATCGAAGAAAGAGTCGTATGAAGTACCATTGACTTTTCGCAAATATTGGAAGGACGTCGGTCCAGGGACGTTAACCAGTAATAAACGTAAAAAAAAACATTCGCTTTGCTTAGGATGAACTGTATATAATCGACCTAAAGTATTTGTCATAAATATATCAGCGAATCCTGGGACTGGAATGCCTCGTTTCCGCGGTTCCCAATTCTTTGATTGTTTATTCCATGTAAAAAATTTAGGAACATCAGTGTACATCAACGTCCTTGCGAATTGACCAACAGCATCTTGTCGACTACAAAGGTTAAAAAATTCAGTAAGAGTTGTTTTTGGAGCCGTCAAAGCCTGTTGTAGTGCAGTTTCTTCTGTAAAGTAAACACGCTGTCCGTTTTCAAGATGCACAGCCAAATGTATAACAGCAGGATTCCTTTCATGTATAGGGAACGTAAAAATGCGCCAAATAGCTTCGTTGCTACTTATGTATCGACCCATTTGATAACGTGTTATTTCGTCATTGTCGTTTACATTTCGAACAGCAAATATAGCTTTATCACTACCCTTGTGAACATACTTACAAATGTATTTGATAGACTTCACCGAACTGCATAGTTCAACGTTTATGTGCGCTTTGTAGGTTTTGCACAGCAATGGCGAATATGGAACTACCCAGCGATTATCAATATCTACTCTCACACCATTTGACAGACGCAATTCATATGATTGACCACCATTGTCTACGTCTCTACGTCGATAAGATGGATAACCGTCCATATTGGTGATAGTATCAGTTTCACATGGTTTTGGAAAACCTTTTGTACATTTTCCACTATCCATACATCGCGACATCATGTTTAGAGTGCCACATGGACCATGGATCATATTTGTAGTAACAATGTTAAACAATTCTGGATCAACATTCGGATCTGGAATTTCCGCTGAAATAATTTTGTCAATTTCTTCTGCGCGTATTTTATCCACCAACCAAATTAAAATATGCGCATGAGGTAAACCTCGTTTTTGCCATTCAACAGAGTAAAGCCAACAACGCGTTTCACCAAATACCGAGTAATGTGTAATCAAATTCATCAAAGATTTTAATTTTTGTTTAAAGACACGTGCAGTGACATCATGACGGTGCATCGATGTTTGACCTGGCAACAGTAAACTTTTGATTTCATCCCAGTTTGGATTACACGTAAATGTGATAAAAAGATCAGGTCATCCGTATGCACGTACGTAAGTCATGGCATCTTGAATATATTCCTGCATATGACGCGGGCTACCAGTGTATGATGATGGGAGAATATATGCGGTACCAATATTGTTGATGTCATTCGTTGCATCTACATTGCCGATTACGGCGTCACGTAAATGAATGTACTCCTCAGCACGAAGTTTTGCTTGATTAAATTGTATGTATCGTAATCTCTCACTTTCGATTTTTACATACATATCGACAATGTACTGATGGAATAGCTGTCTGCATCGGAGAATACCATTATCTTCATTGGCACGAATCATTAGTCGATATGCATAGTAGTTCATAGCACTAACTTTCTTGTTCAGTTCTTCACCTGCAAATAAATATAATTATGAGATTAACAGAAATTATTGATTAAAATAAAATAATTTTAAAATAATTTATAAGTTGTACCTGTAGTTGGATTTCTTTGTTTAATATTGATATGATATCCATCTTCTCCTTCCCAAAATATCAACGGATACTGCAAAGCATCGTAAGAACGATGATTGTCTTGAATTATTTGCATCGTATTATCTCTGCGTTGTATGCGAATATCTCGACGTTCACATGGGTCACCAGCCATAACGACTGCAACTTCATTAATAGTTGGAACATTATATGTGCCTGCGTGCTCTCCATAGGGCACTTTGTCTGCTTTAATGACAATGACGTAGTTGTCGTTTTGTAGTCTGTTAGAAAGAGTCTTAAACAATCGTATCAATTGGTTATTGTTTTGCAAAAACGTTTGCAACTTATCCACAATTTCTCGTTCTTCCATCCGCTCTATATGGTTGTAAAGGCAGCGTGTATGTGATTGTTCCTCCTCATCGCCCATAAAATAAATTTGTAGAAATTTTGGATCGGCATCAGGCATTGGAAGCAATGAACCAATTTGGTGGTACACCTGACCTTGAATCTTGAATGTAGATTCAAAATTACGACCATCTTCATTATGAACAATTTTTGTTGCTCCAAATGATGTCATTTGGAAGCATGAATTGAATTTACGAATTTTTCGCAAAAACAATTTCGATCGAGATGTGGTTCCGGCTAAAAGTGTTATAAAGGTTCCGGTGGTGGTTTTAGCGATGGCAGTGAAATTTTTCCAGATGCGCAACATAAACCAGTTGATTCACCGTTATACTTGAAAGCATGACAATATTAACACTCTTTGTCCATACTACCTATCGTGATTAGTGCATGTGACGAATAATCTATTTCAGGAACATATTCGAACGCGAGACGATTAAATGATGCTCGTGACAATGCTCGATTATGTTGCACTTGTTGATGGTGATGGTCTCTCTGTGCGTCGGTAGCTCGTTCACGTGCCTCTCGTTGTCTCAATGCATTAGCATGAAGACGTTGAACGCGTTGCTCTGAATTCTCATTTGCTCGTGAACATGCAACTTGATCTCTTAAATTTGCATTATCCGTTGAGTGTTCTTCAATTGATCTATTTAACCGACGATCATGGACTAATTGGGCGTTCCGAGTACGCCGACCAATGTTTTTTGCTCTTCCACGAAGACGTGGCATTTTTCTGTATAAGGAAAATACTGTAAAATAATACATAACGAAAATGAGTGATTTATTAAAGATGAAATTTTAAGTAATAAACTGAAAAGATTTATTGTAACAAATTTTAGATCAAAAAACGCGTAATTTTATGTTTTTCCTATTCAATATTTTAACACTGAGTTTTTATCGACACAGATTTCAAAATATCGAATATTAAATCTCGAAACAGTCATAAATTAATGACGCCGATAGACGCCTTTACCATATCCAATTTAATATTTTTTGATAGAAGCTTCAGACATTGACCCAGTATTGCCAGATGAATATGATTTTTTTTTGTGTTTCGAATTTCGAAAAATAAATTCGATTATACACCAACAAAAAAAAAAAAATACTGTCAAATTATTTTTCTATTCTACAAAATTTTTTTTTTTTTTCACAGAATCAATTTTTTCGAAATATTTAGTTTAAATTAATTATTTATGACACAACACATACACGTATTATGAACTTATTAAACTTGAATATTATTTATACGCTATTACAAATATATTTAAATACACAACAAAAAACTTTTTTATTATAGTACGATGTTTGCAAAACTAAATTTGTAGGTTAGGTTAGTTATTAACTAACGCACGTGTAAATTTGATAAAAAAAATTATAAGAAATAAACTCACTTCGATTCTGCACTAAATTACCAAAATGTATTGTTTTTTAGGCACAATTCAAAACTCTTCGCAAAACACTCAGTACCTTTTAATTTAATATTTGATCCAGCACATGGTCTACAATAACACAATGATAACAAAACATTTTTTTAATTTGATCGCAGCGCTAACTGTCGGGACAGACTAAAATTAAAATTGACACTGCGATGGTAGCGCCGTCTTTCGGATACAATGTAAAACATTCCAAAATCAACAACTACTAATAAATTAAAAATTAATTAAAAAAACATTGTGCAGCGGACAAAATTGTGAATCTAAACCATTCTCAGATCCCCTTGAACACACACAAAAAATTTCATCAAAATCGGTCCAGTCGTTTAAGAGAAGTTCAGTGACATACACACTCACAGAAGAATTATATATATAAAGATTTACAGAAACTTATTTATGAAACTTATTAAGTCTCAACTCTATCCGTCTATAAGTTCCACAAACTAAAACTTGAATACTAATTCTTAAATTTCCATTATTTAAAATTTCATAAATTCAATAAATTTGAGAAATTCTATAAATTTGAAAAAAAAAATTAAATTATAAAAATTTCATAAATTTCAAAATTGAACGTATAAAAATTTAAAATATTTATAGTTTTCCAAAAATTTTCGAATCATAATTTTTATTTACAAATTGGTTTCTCACGAGGTCCACATCGAAATTCCTATTAATTTATTAAACCAACAACAAAGTTTAAAGTTAAGCTAAATTAATTAATTGATTAATTAATAAATAATTTTTATTCTTCTATAAATATTTCTAATTCTAAAATTCCATAAATTCGATCAATTTCGTCAGTTCTATAAATTGTATAATAAATTCCCTACATTCCAAAAATGTTAATTACTTTAATTACTAAGCCTCATAAAATCTTCAAATTTTCTAAATTCTTTAAATTTTACACCGTTTAAAAATTAAGTATATTCTGTCAAAAATATATTTATTTGGAAAGGGAAAAAAGTCAGCCGGATTTGTTGAGTTTTTGGCCTAAAATTAGTTCACAATGATTGCCTTGTGAGATGGTGCGTTGTCGTGGTGCAAAATTTATGAGTTTTTTTTCCACAAACCTGCCCTTTTTCGATGAATTTGCTCTCTCAAACGCCGCATAACGCCCAGATAATATTCTTTATTTACCGTCTGACCTCCTGGCAAGAATTTCGAGTGCACAACACCGCGATAATCAAACAAAACAGTCAACATTACTTTGACTTTTGATCGACTTTGACGTGGTTTTTTTGGTTTCAGCTCAGTTGAAATGTGCCATTGTGAAGCTTGTTAACCGGTTTGCATGTCAAACTCGTAAACTCTTGTCACATCACCAGTTATAATGCGTTTTATTAATGTGGGGTTGGAATTGATCGGTTCTAGCATGTTTAATTTAATGCGATTAAATTTTTGAAGAAAATTTAGGTCTTTCGGAACTAGTCGAGCAGCCACGCGTTTCATGCCCAAACTATCGTGTACAATGGTACGAATTTATTTGTGAGATACAGAAAATTCAGCGGCTATCTCTGCTAAACTTAAATAACGATTTTCCGTCACCATTTCCTTCACTTTATTGATATTAACTTCTTTTTAAAGACATTGATGGCTGACCAGAGCCAGGCAAATCTTTCACACATTTCGACCGCTTTTGAATGCACTGTACCACTCATTCGGCACACGACATTCCATTTGCAATACAAAATTTGAGACAAATTCTTTGTTCGATATTTTTATTTATTGTAAAAATCGCAAAACACACTTCAGATGAACTGACAAAATCGAGAGAATCGGTACGTAATTCTGTTTTATAAAATTCTGTTTTACACAATTCTGTATTTTTAAACATAATTTTGGTCACAGATAAAATATTTACTGTTCGGTGCTGAGTCCATTGTTATAGAATATTTTGTATAATGGTGGGCTTAGACTTCGCATAGGTGAGGAAGCAAAAGCTGGGCGGCGTTGCGGTTATGTTGGTGGCCAAATTTAAGGCTGAAGCAGAAAATATCAGTAACGATATCATAGACATTACCCATAGGACTGGTGTTAGCCGAACATTATACGGAGGTGGTATTAATGGATGGTATTATTAGATAATTCTAAGAACAGGTTTAAGAGAAATGTGGGTTCAGCATAACGACGGTGTGCGCTAAGATTGATGATGCAGCATATATAGTAGCGAGAATGTGTGACACAAAGTACTCCTTACCGGATTCCAAACAACGGTTAGGGCGCTTCACAATCTGAATGGCAATAACGTTAGAACGAACGAGATATGAGATGATGGACATTCCTTGTACATATATGCACTTGGCTGAACCGCTGTCAAGGTGAAGTTGACTTTTGTCTCACCCAGCTGCTAACCGGGCCTGGATATTTCCGATCACACCTGTATTGGTCCGAATACGACAATATGTCCAAATGGCCTTACAGGGAGGGAATCAGAAGACGTTTTTTGCTTCTGTGATTTGCAGCTTCGCAGCAGAAATTTTTGTAAAGTTATAGTGCCTTGAGCGTGAGAGGAAAAACCAATAGTGGTTTATCACATTATAAATGGATAAGGAATTGAATAGATAAATAAATCAAATTAAAGAAGGTCCAATCAAACCCCATCTCCCAAAGTGATACCGATACCCGTACACACACCTATATACACATAAACACACACATTTAAATACATACACATATCCACACAAACACAAACATAAACACTCGTACAGTTACACACATACGCATACACATCATGATACCTAAGATTTTATAATTCTCTAAAAAATTAATTCTGCAATTAGTTGTTTCTGGCAAAAAAATTAATTGCAGAACTAATTTCTTGCAGAATTATGTGAAACAGAATTTTGTAAAACAGAATTATGTAAAGCAGAATTTTGTAAAACAGAACTTCGTACGTCCAAAATCGAGCACTGTAAACAAACTAAATGACAGATCGCGCTCACTTTAAATTCTCTAATATTATAAATTCCGTAAATTCAATAAATTTTTCCAACTCTACAAATTCTATACATTTTAGAATTTGATAGCTCTATAAACTTTATAAAATCTTTAAACTCTTTAAATTTAACGAATCTTTAAATTTTCTAGATTTTGTGAGTTCTATAAATCGTTTCAATTCAGTTGTTCAAGTTGTGTAAAATCAAGTTTTACTCATCGAATTTATAGAATTTTGACTGAATTTTTAGATTTATAGAATTTATCGAATTTATTAGATTTGTTAAAATTCTTAGAATTCCTAGAATGTAAATTCTATGAAATCTACAAATTTTATAAATTAAAATAATTCCATAAATTCTATAAACCTCAAAATTCAGTAAGAACTTTAAATTCTATAAATCCTGTAAATCCAATAAATTTTTTATGTGCTAATTTCAATAAATTTCATAAATTCTATAAATTCTACAAATTCTAATAAGTGAATAAATTTTATAAAATCTAGAAATTTTAGGAATTTTATAAAATTTTCCAGTCCTATATTTTTTGTAAAATTCTATGAATTCTAGAAAATCAACAAAATTCGAATTCGAAATTTTGGAATTAGCATTTCGGTTCTTATTTTAAAAATTCCATAATTTCTATATATTTCATATTTTTTATCAATTTTATCAGCTCGATAAATTCCATAATTTTTTTAAATTCTATAATAAATTTCTCAAATTCTATAAATTTTAATAAACCTTTAAAAACTCATAAGCTCTGCAAAATTTCTAAAATCTTAAACTTCAACTCAGTCTAAAAATTTATTAAGTTTGTTAAATTGTAAAAATCCTTTAAATTCTGTAAAATTGAAAAATTCTATAAATTTTATAAATTCTTAAAATTATATGAATTTTATAAATTTTCTAAATCTTTGTAGATTCTGTGAGTTCTATAAATTGTTTCAACTAAATTCTACAAACTAATGTTTTATTAATCGGTTTTATTGATTTTCATAAATTCTAAAAATTTTATAAATTCAATAAATTTGATACATTCCATTAATCTGACTAATTCAGTACAACCTTTAAATTCTGCAAATTTTTTAAAATATAAAGTCTGAACATTCCATAAATTCTATAAATTGTATGTATTCTATTAATTCTATAAATTGTTTCAACTCTATCCGTCTATAAATTGTTCGAACTAAAATTTGAGGAACTTAGGGTGTGCCCGAAATGCGAAGTTAAATGGAAATTTTTGTAAAATGGGCATTTTTGGTTTAAGCAAAATTTCTGCAATTATTTCGAAATTGAACGTACAACAAAGGGCTTTTTGCAGGCCAGATTATGATAGAAGTTTTATGATAAGCTCCACGTATAGAACAGCAAAATTTAGAGTGCCACATAGTGCTTGCGTATATATTTAGTCTTTGTTTGTGACCAATGACTGTTCACTGGGAACCATTGAGGGTGTATTCTTCTTGAATTGTGAGGGAAGAAAAATTTTACAAAAGATATACCCCAGGAAACAGCCATCAAAAACAGACAATTTTGATAATAAATGAAGTTTATGAAGCAAACAAAGACGGCTGTTTTCTACTTGACATTAGATTCGACGTATTTCCAATCAAAATTCAAATCTCTAATCAAAATCTAAAAACGTAAACGAAAACAAAAAAAAAAATCCTAAACAATACACAACAAAATTTGATTACAAAGAATATTTGTGATTGAAGAGAAGCGAAATCTATTTGATTTGATACACATACGATAACTAACACAAAAGACGCCAAAATTTAATCTAAAATACGAAACTACTAAAAAAACGCAACTTAAAGAGACACAACAACCCAGTTTGATTTCACATAAATTTTCTATTTCCAATCGAATTTTGTATCATCACTGCCGTGTGTTGTTGTTATAAATTGTGCGGTATGTACAAAATAAAAGTTGATATGTATTGTACATTGTACCAGAGAGAACATACCCCGAAAAATTGTTTTTCCATATCAAATTTGTACATATTAAGTTTTTTTGGAAACTAAAAAGTTTTTTTTTTTTTTTAAATTCTACATATTTTAAAATAAAATTTGGAAAAAAATCGACTTTATGTCTCGAGACATTTTAGTTTTAGAGTAACCCAAGTACATAGTATACAACAATGTTTTAAAAACATTAAAATTTTTTTTTTTTTTATAAACTGCTAAAACTACACTAAAAAACTAGGATATGCAATCTCAAATAGTTTTTTTTCCAAATGATTTATTTTCGACACAAAAAAATTATTTTACATAAGTTTTCGTCTCTCTCCCGACTTCACAGCCATATACCAAATACATATTTATACAGATTTCTTCGCAACTAGTGAATATAAGCTGTCAAAAATAAATAAAATAAAAAAAAATGTTAAAAGTTTGCGAATAGTTTTTTTTGAATTATACTAGATTTACTTTGTTATAAAAATTAAACATTTTTGTGTTTTTTGTAATCCTTTCACAATTAATCACTCTCAATTTATTACTTAAATATACTAGTTCATAAGTATGAACAGGCAGCACAAGCAGACAGGCAGACACAAGAAATTTATGAAATACAATCCTACGGAAATTTAATTTAATTCAAGTTCAATGAAACTCTATGTATATGTCTTAGACAATAATTAGTCATGTTGGTATATGTACAGCAGTATGTAAAACAATAACAATAAAAATTACGAAATTGTAATTTGTCAGTCAAGAAATTTTAAATTTACATCTGTCTACGATGTACAGCTAATAAATTTGAATAAGGTAATTAGTGTAATATGTGAGTGGTATTGCGTAATATGGTGAGGAATGTGGTTTTATTGTGTCTATTGTTTGGGAGTAAGGTGAAGGGTATAATAGATAAAGTGTTGTCGAATCTATAAATTACAAAGGCTGAAATTGGACGTCTCATTATGCATGTTGTAGTGGCAATATATTTGAAAAATTTATTCTGAAGGTGACAAAATGTAATGAAAAAGCGTGACGAAACCAAACCGTTGCTATCCAGATAAAGTTTAAGGAACATGATCATATTCCCAAAATCTGTATCTCACTTATTTTAATTTTCTTTGAAAAGGAGATTACTTAATCCTTCTAAAGCAGATTTTATTTTTTAAACCCCAAGATTCCCAAATTCCATTGAATTCCATATTCGGAGGGATCAAATTAAATTAAAATTGATATAGCACCATAACGAATTTTACACGTCTTCACTTTTTACAAAAATTCAAACCGGACTGAGAAATGTCAAGAAATACGAAAATGGTGCCATCTTTTGGTCGCTCACTTATTTATGGCTCACGTGTAATATTACCATATTTTGTACGTTTCTGAAGGAGGTCATTTCGTCTCCACTGTTATGAGCCATGAAGTCTGTGTAGAAGCAGAGTCGCTAAGAATATCAAACAAAGCTAAGAACTTGAAATTTTGTTATTTATGGTCTAAGAAGTGGGGGTCCAGATTTTTTGATGTGTAAACATTTTTACTTGCGCCTACCAAAAAATTTTGTATTGACTGACTAAAATAACAGTAGACAACCTTCAGTAGTCTCCAAAATTCTCGATTATCCAAACACACTTACTTTTTTATTAAATTTATAGTTGGTTTGCGAAACTTAGACAAATAAATTTAGGTTTGATTTACTGTAAAATGTTCCTATAAAAAAAAGCAACGCCATCCTAGGTGAAAACCAGCCAGCTCCATTGTGTGTCCCTGTGATTTGTTTACTGTCATCGCATACGAGAATTGTAAACGTTTGAACTGATATGGTAGATTGTTGGATATAATTGGTAAACGTGAACTGAGAACCTTCTCTGCTTTAGCTCCGGTCATAATAGTCATAATAGTCGCTCTTATAACATCCCTGCCAAGTTGAGTGATAAGTAATCTTTTGTGCTGCAACAAAATCGTCACACCCACTTTTAAATAAATTATGTGTACCCTAACGTCAGATATTTCCAGTGAATTCAGAAACTAAACTGGATATGAGGTGCAATCGTCGGCATTCACTACCAAATCCAAGGAAGCGTATTTTGCCCCTTATTCTGCATTAGATTCATCGTTTTTGTTTTGTTTATTTCAGCAATCGTTTCATTTTTGGATGCCAATTTTTAGTCTCTTACATAATCAATTTCCTTGACAATTTTCAAAAAAGTTTGCAATTAGTTCATCCTCTGAATTGACAACATTGCAAAATTCGTTCGTGAAATGGATTTTATTATTGGCGTCTGTATCGAGTGTCCTTGGTCTATTTTTAGTAATTTGGCCGTATATTCATTGGATTCCGTGTTTTGTAGAGTTGCACTCGCGTATTGGTGGTTAAGTGTAGTTTTACCACCTATTCGGCTTGAGGTGTCGTGTATATCCTACAGAGTTCGATCTAGTTGTGCGATTGCTTACCTTGTCGCAGCATTATGCCTCGACTGCTATTTTTGCAGGTATTACACATTTGAGTGATAGTTTTTGGACCACCGCTGTACGTCCATCTTTAAGTATCGTGTCAGCAGAAAAGTACCCCTCCATTTCATCCTGCCACATCTAAGATAAACAGTGCGCCTTTGTCTCCTTCATCATTCTGCTGCACAACTCTGTTGAATACTTGTCGTTGCTCTGAAAGAAGTCGCGACACTTGGTTAAGCAGTGACGTTTGGCCACTATTCGATTGGTTTTGTATAGTAACGTCAAACTTCAGAATATAGTAGTGTCCTTGCAAATTTATCATTTTGGGAGAGCTGAAAGAATGATATGAGAGTTATTCTGTTGGGGGTCGTCATTCTTGGATTGAAGTTTTGCTTTGTAAAATAAATGCGTTCACCGTTTTTTAAATGGCCGGCGAGATGAATTCGCTGGATGCATTTTGTGTAATGGCAACTTCAGAACCCTCCAAGCTGCTTCATTGCAACTGAAGTTGAATGCATTTGGTCTCGGGGGTATTTATATACTTGCAGATATACTTTATGGCCTGTGTTTCGAATATTTTTGCCTATATTGGTGCATAAGGTACTGGCTGTCGTTCGTCTCTTACGTTTAGGGTATGGTTGTTCGTACACCGTTCTTTGGTAATCTGCGTCAATACTGAGGGTAACTGAGGGTGTTTCGAATATTTTTGCCAATATTGGTGAATAAGGCACATGCTGTCGTTCGTCTCTTACGTTTAGGGTATGGTTGTTCGTACACCGTTCTCTGGTAATCTGCGTCAATACTGAGGGTAACCCTTGACGTTGTGTTGCAATTTCCATCTTTCATACATGGCGATCATGTATTATAAGAACCTCAAGAACCGTGTATCATGTTTTAAATGCTAGTGTTGAACAACTCTTGGTTGTTACTGGGCGTAACTTTACCTTGAGCCATGACAAAAGGTGCATATAATGCAATGCTCGCTTTTTCCATTTGATCGAAGACATAAAACGTCTGGTTTCATCAAAAATCCTTTCGTGACTATAGCCATCAATTTTTAGACATTAATTTTGAAAAAGCGAGATATTAGGTCGTGCCTGTCGGTCGCTTTTTATGGCCAGGCAACAATTCAGTGATGATCCTTTTTCAATCGGGATTAAAATGTATATGCCTGCTTTCCGCCATGACGTGTACATCAACTACGAATTGATGATTGGGCTGCGTGCAACATAAAAGTAAATTGAAACTGTTGTGTCTCAACATCAGATGATAAGCGTTAAAGTCGACGCAGGACACATTTAGTTTTGAAATGGTTGTCTTGTTGTTGAATTGATTAACGGTATGGTAAAATGATAACATTCTTGTCCCCTTCAAAAAATTATTGGATACTTGAGAGCATCGTAAACTCTGTGTGTATCAGGAATTCGTGTAGACGTCTCGTTGTGCAATCTCGGGGTGAATACTGATTGCGTATGACCATAGCTGCCACCTCGTTGGTAGTTGGAGTATTGTAGCGCCATTTATGTTTCCTTGTTTCGCAATAAATATTCAATTAAATTATTTTTAATATGTTTCGAAGATTGTAAGAGAATTCAATCCAGTTTCAAACTGATGAGCTTATGATTATGAAAAAATCATTCTTCTCATCAGGCCGCGGCGACTGGACTGATTATACCACAATTTACATTCTATATATACAGAATGTGCTGTGCTTTAGGTACTAGCGAATCGTACTAATACAGATGAATTCTCTTACAATTTTTTCTTCAAACAAGGTTATTTTTGTCAGGATGCACCAACTGTATTCTACCCATTGGCCAACAGATCGTGGGTACATTTTTTTCTTTTAGGATGACAACATCTCCAACTTTGATGTTATTGTGTTTCTGTTACCATTTGTTTCGCTGATTTAATTTATTCAAGTACTTGAGATGAATCTTATCATAAATTTTCACCTTAGGTTTGTTGATGTCATCATTCAGGAAGTGTGATCATTAGTTGGCCAATCAGAAAATGGCTAGGGGTTAATGCTTCATAGTTGTCATTATCAGTGGATAGTGCACAAATTGGTCTTGAATTTAAGATTGCTTCAATGGAACATAACAGTGTTGTCATTCCTTTGAAGGTTAAATTAATGTTTATTGTGACCTTGATTAGGTGAATTTTTACACTTTTGACTGCAGCCTCCCAAGTTCCACCAAAAATGAGGAGCAGAAGGTAGGATGAATTGCCAATAATATCGTTGTACTCCTTTGATTGGGTTAGTTGGCTGACATTACGATGATTTAAGGATGAGTTAAGGTGTCTCTGGTTTTTTCTCAGCTGTCTATGTGCGCCTAGAAGTTACTGTCATTGTCGCTGAATATTGTGCTGGGTAATCCTCGTCTTGCAGTGAATCTTTTGAACGTATTTAGAAAAGCCATCGTTGATAACTGCAATATATCATTTGATGGTCTGCGCATCTCTTGCTCATCTTGACAACAGCTGCACTGGACCTGCGTAGTCGACACCTACTCGCGAAAATGGGCGCTCTTGTGGTAAATTACCCATCATTTGTTGCGATACGGACAGTTTAAACCTTGCACAGGTGACACCGCCGGGGTGTAAATACGTTTGATTCGTGTGTTGAATGATTATTTTGCTAAGCAGACAACCAGCAGGTAAAATAACTGGATGTTTTGTATTATAACTACATGTTGCATTCTGCAGTCTTCCGCCAACTCGTAGAACACCATTACTATCAATAAAGGGTGCTAGTGATGCCAGCCTATTGCTTTTGCTGACATGGGAAAATTTGGTAAGTAGACTAAATTCTTCTGAAAACTGCTCATGTTGTACGGCTTTTACTAGTATTTCGGTAGCGTTGTTTAATTCTGCCATTGTAAGATATGCTGAAGATGGCTTCTGATCCGTTTTCTTTTTTTTTTTATAAATCTCAGGACGTAACTAAGAATTCTAATATATCTGCCACGAAATCACTGTGCAATGCTGCCTGATGTACTGCAACCTTTGGTTTCTTTCTCTCTTTGAACGCAACTTTTGTATCCCATTCGCTTGGATGTTGTTTTGGCCATTCAGTTTGCGTCATTAGTCAGCTTGGACCATGCCACCATTTATCATATGTCAGCACAGCAGATGGTCAAATGCCTCGTGAAGCTACATCCGCGGGGTTGGATTGAGATGGAACGTAATTCCAAACGTCTTCCACTTGGATGGATGATCTGACAGCCAGGCCAGCACAATGGTTGAGTCCGTTTTTGAATTGATGACCCTGTGTTACTCTTCTGGATATCTTTAATTTATCAAAGTATGAGAATCCACTTCTTACTTTACACCAGGTTGTTGCTATTCCATCTGGTACAGAGTTATCCCAGCCTAAATTTTGTAGCCATAGACTTTGGAATAACATTTTTAGTATTATCGTAGAAGGAGCTAAACATCCCAGCGGATCGAAAATTTTGGAAGATTCAGACAGTATAATTCGTTTGCTTATAATCACATGGTCTGAATAAGGCGCCACCTTAAACGAAAATTTATCTTCTGCGGGTGTCCAATGCAATCCCAAAACTTTAATAAAAATCACCTCTGTCAAAGTTTAAGTTTGCTTTGGTGGTATCCGTTGAATTCAGCTCGCTCACATTTGATCTCCATTTTCGTAAATTGAAGCCGGCTGATTTTAGAATAGTTTTTGTCTCCGATTTAAGTTTCCGTGCTACATTGATAGTTTCAGCTCCTGTTAGGAGATCATCAACATAAAAATCTCCTTTGATGATGTTGCATAATTTGGGTTGAGTATTTTCATATTCTATCGCTAACTGATGTAGTGTCCTGGTAGCAATGAATGGTGCAGCCAAGGTTCCGTACGTCATAACTTGTATCCTTTTCTGAAACCCATATCTGACGATACATCTTTTTTATATCGCCAGAGATCGCGACGCGATGTGTACGGAATCTGAGTAAAATTTTGTATAGCGTTGGCTGAATTATAGGTCCGACTAACATTTTATCGTTCAGCGATACACCAGTGCTCGTTTTCACAGTTTTCTGGAAGTATTCCTCACATTTTACTTCTTCTGGAGTGTTAAGTTTTTTATTCGGAATATCCTCGTTTTCCCAGAAAGCTCGAAGGCCCTGTTCAGTGTTAACGGACAGGTGCATATTCAACGTATTATTGTTGCTTATTCCATGATGATCTGATTTAAATGAAGATTTTATTCTACCTGCCACCACCCATCCAAATATTGTGTTGATTGCTGTAAGATCTTCCTTTCCAATTTTACACCTTACTCCAAGAACTACTTCAAAAAATATATCATGATGCTCCCAACTAGTTGTAGAGAAGACACTAGATGGAAATGTTGAAGGCAGCTTATCCAAAATTAATGCTTCAATTTCGATTTGACTGGTTTCGTTGTTTGTTGAGTGAAGAAGCACTTTGGTTGTGCCTTTAGTGACTACATTAGATGACGCTAATCCAGATAGTAAAAATCTTGCATTTTGCCTCGATGTTTGTATTTGCGTCCAACATGACTCGGTAATAAATGATGCTTGTGACCCAGAGTCTAGCAAGATCCGAGCAGCATGCTTCGCGCCAAAATTATCTTTGATATATACGACGGCAGTTGGCAAAATTGACTGGAAATTGGTCCCAATATCTAAGTTTGTAACGGTATTCTCATTCGAAGTCGTTGTCTGGAGTAAGTTAACCTTGTTAGATGTTTCCCTTTGAATAGCTTGTTGCAGCATAGTTTGATGGCATCGTCGGCAAATGTTGCAATTTCTAGTCGATTTGCACTTGTCTGCTTTGTGTGATGTGCCCAAGCAATTAAAACACAAACCCTTATTTGTCACAAATAACCTGCGTTCGGGAACTGACAATCCGTTGGACTACTTATAAGTGATCCTTTTCGCACTGCACAGAGGGACTGGGTCGTGATTCAAAAGTGGCTACGTTGGCAATTTTTTCTGACACAACCTTTTTTGAATTCAAAAACGTCAAAAAATTTTCAATTGTTGGGAATTCAATATCGTTCGAATATTTTGCCCATGCGTGCTTTTATTCCATGTCAAGCTAATACTCTCAATGTATTTCCATTTGGTTTTAAAACTTTAACCTTCATTTTCTCAAAACTACTAAAATGCAGATAAGCAACTTTTGCTTTTTAGTACAAATATATTACCAATGGGTCACGAGTTAGAGCTTGGGGAAATAAACCTTTGAGACCTCTGATAACTTCATCAACAGAATGATGCATGTGCCTTAGATTACTCGCATTTAAATTATTGATCAAGGGTTGATCAGTAACATTTCTAATGAACTCGGTGATTCTAAGTCTTGTTTTGAGATAGTTTCCATCCGTAACAGCTATGTCTTTAACTAACGCTGCAGCTTCCCCTTGCAGTGAACCTTCCAGGTATTTTAATTTTTGTGCATTGGTCACTGAACTATTAGTGTGGATTGCATCTTCAAATAGATCCTTGAACGAAGGAAAGTCTGCATACTTTCCTGAAAATGAGGGTATGTTCATTCATGGTAATTTAATTCCATCAGGTTTGGAGAAGCTGCGGTTTGACGACTCTTGTAAGAATAATCTTTGCCGTTCAACTAATTTGCCTATGGCTTCCGTAAGTGATAACTGTGCTGAAGATTCCCGGCGACCAACATGTGCACGCAATTGTGACTTCGCATGGAGGTATCGGGTTTTCGAAATCGTCTATATCTGAAGTTTGGTCCTGATAGATCATTAATTTATCTTCATTTAGGGGGTACTAATGGGTGATGGTACTAATTAATTAATTATCGACGTTGCAGTTTTGATCTCAATATCGACTTTACAGATATCAAATTACATAATTTTAATTTCAGGATGGCATCCTTAACAAAACCAATGCACTAGTTCGTTCTCATCATGCAAAGCTTTCTGAATTTTTTTGATGGTTGCTCGTTCGACATCTTGGAAAACCTGGCAATGTCTGCTCGTTTCTGTATCTTCGTCCCCATAAAATAAATTTGTAAAAATTGCTGTTGTTGATTTGATGCGGGAAGAAGAGGAACTAATCCTATGATAGACTTTTCCCTAAATAGGCTCCTGCCTTAGTCAAAAATAGAGTTCTCAATGGCTCGGATAGTTCTTCTATAGTATAAACAGAAACTTTATCGCCACAGCAGCACATTCCTGGTGTCTCTTCTTTTGTCTCCTCAATCTGTCTATGACTGCCGTAATCCATTGCAGAATCATACTCAAAAGCTCTTTATTGAATACGCCCCATCTCTTTATAAGAAATAATTGTCGCCAAAGCCTTGCTCTTAGTTCGTATGCTAACAAAACTGTAGTGTAATCATCCTAGTCAGTAGACAGTTTTTAAAATAGTCAATGTTCAGAATGGTACAAGCAGCGTCCTGCTCATAGCAACGCCGGATAACGGGACATTCGATTCTAAAACTGGTCTGTGCCGCCAAAAACAGGACGGTTGGTAAGTCTGGGGAGACACAGGTTAATGTTTTGTTCAATAGAAACGAATAGAATCTGCAATTTTGTAAAAAATCAAAATCAACATCCCAGTATATTCTCATAAATCAATTTACACAAATTTATCACCACGTCATGTCCACCAGTCTAGTCCAACATTTATGGTATAAAGCTAAAAAAAAAACTAAATTTGTCATTATTATCTAACACAGTAATCAACATTTATCTTTACATCATTCGATTTAGATCTTACATATAAAATTTATACTCGTGTTGTAAATTTTATTGTTAAAACTAGTTTGGGAAAAGTCATCAATTTTAGTTAAAATTTATTTTAAACGAAAAGCAGAAGTTTTTTGCGCTTTTCTTTTTTTAGTTTTTGGCGCCTTAAACATTATTGCTAAACTTTTCGTCTCTTACTTTGTATGTTTGTAGTTTTTAAAATTATATTTTAGTTAATGTAATTAGAAAAATGATTCATATACGATTTACGAATAGTTTTTCAGGTGGTAGGTATGTGTACAATATTTAAGATTAAATGTATACCACATTAGGCGCTTGACATAAGACTAATTAACATTTATATCGATAAAACTTAATTTAATTAAAATTGTTTAGTTTTTCTGCTAGCTCTGCATATTTTACATTAATTACAAATTGTTCAGCCCTCTTTATACGAGATTACCATAAATGCAAAGACAACAGAAACTGTATGCTACTATTAAGTAAGATTATTTATATATCTTCTTCCTTCATATGTCGTCTCCGAACAGTATATAACATATATGTACATACTGACCAATTATATAATTTGATTTAATTAATTTGAAACAAAATGAGAAAAACTATTGAGTCGCTTGTCTTAAAGAAGAAAATTTATAGTTTTTTTTGTAAAGTAACTATCTTATACAGATAAGAGTTGTGGGATGTACAGGAATGGGGTGAACTTTTTTTTTTTTTTTTTTTTTGTACTCCGCAACCAAAAAATTATGAAACTAATATTCGACTTCTTCTCGTTTAATTGTTCACAAATTTTGGTATATGTATGGTATGTATGATACATAGATATGTATGTATATGGAAAAGATTTTGTGCCAAGAATATAATTTTGTACATTTAGAAATAAGGAAATAAAATAAATTGTATCCTTCTTTATTAGGAGGACATAGTTAAAGATTATTTATTGTACTGATTGGTATTATTCAAATTAACTCAAGAGGCGTATTTGTTTGGTATATAGATAAATTTTTATCGAGAATGCATGATTTGCATGAAATTTCAATGTTTCCTGAAAATGACGGCGACGACGACGACCAAATTTTATTTTTTTTGTATATCGCAACCAGAACACTGAGATTAGATTTTATGATATGCCCGATTTGTTATACAATTAGTATGTTCTTGATATTGCGTTTAGATTATATGACGACGAAATATATAATTTTGACTTTCTAATAATTATAATGTAAGAGCATGTTTGTGTAGCTTTTTATATGATATTATTAGATATCAAGAAATTAATGGTATACAAATTAGCATAGCGGTTTTAATTGAAATGTTTAGATATACTAAGCTGATATAAATTTTAACACGTCTCAATATATTGGCGCTTATATAGTGATTGTTGGACGACTAAGCAAGTGACTAAAATGCTTAGCCTCAGTTAAAACATCATCTCCCAAAACCTCTAAAAGTATTTAAATCTGAAAAAGATATTTAAATTTCACTAACACCTATAACGTTTTTTCACTCATTCTTTTATTATTAGTATACTGTCCCTATACATGAAGCAATTCGGTCGTACTTTTACCATTGACGAAGAACACTTAAAAAGATTTTTGTGGAAGAAAAAGGGCGTGGAAAAATTTTAATTCAAAAACACACAACAAACACAAAATAAAAAGAAAACAAAATTCTTTTTTTTTTGCTTTTTGGCACTACTGCCATGGCATTAGCCATTACGGCTCGTAATGGAGAAAAATACGTAAAATCACAATTTCTTGTTATGGGACCGGAAATCATGTTTTAATTTTATGATTTTTATGTTTTGAGTGTGTAGAAGCACTTTGTAAAATAAACAATTTACACAACATGATTGTTTTTGTTGTAGTTTTTTTCTTTAGGATAAAGGGTGTCAGATATTGAAAAATTTCATGCACGTGATATTGTATTTATTGCTATAGAAAAACAAAGAAATTAACCGAAAATTATTTAAATTGGACTCCATTTAAAGATAAGTGAATTGGGATTATAAAATAATATAAAAATGGTTCCATCTTTTATTTCTTTTTTTTCAAAATGGCCGCCGAAACGCTCGTTTTGAATTTTCTCCCAGGTTCATCTTTTTATCTTCTTACTTATTGAATTCGTTTACGCACACTAAAAAATCGGCGCAACTCTCATTTCGTTTCCTTGCAAAATACGTTTGCATCTCAGAATTAAATTGAAAACAAAAATTATTGATAACAAATATTATATCACTTTTTACACTATCTGCCGTGGGCACTTGGCGAAGCACACTTAATACACACATTTTTTAAAAAAACACTTGTTTTAATATTTCGCATATTTTATAGGTTTAAAAAATCACTCGATTAATTTCGGCTTGTTAGGCCGATGGCCTAACAAGCCGAAATTAATCGAGTGATCTTTTAAACCTATAAAACTTGCGAAATATTAAAACAAGTGTTTTTTTTAAAAATGTGTGTAAATATTTTATTACAAAATAATGACAAAAAATTTGAAAATATTCACAGTTACAATTTTGTGAGTGAAAATCGCGAGATCCTTGTGAATAAAAATCTGATATTATAATGAAGCTATGAATGAAATCCTTGCTGCATTTTGCATTATAAATTATTTATTTATTGAATCTTTCATACGAAAATAACAATAAGTTGTCAAATCTTAAACACTGGTATAATTATGTAAATCTGCTGGAGCAGAATTCACTTGCTATCAATAATTAATAATTTAATAATTTATGATATCAGAGCCATCGTTTTCTTCTTCAATCGTGACGACAAAGGTATATCTTTTAAATTTCTCGCCAACATATTCGGATGAGTTTCCCTGCATAGTTAATCCGCATGATGATAAGGTCCTTATGTATATATTTTTTTTTTTTACCAACCTGACAGCCATGCGACCAGATTGATTTAATCATTGTGTTGAATATTTCCCCATCAACCAGTGCTTGCTATCCACTTTTAATTTGATATGGCCTCGTTTCATTTCAATATGTTTTCGCCAGGTTAATCGTCGGTCTAGATGGACGCCTAGGTATTGTGCTTCGTTTGCTTGAGGGATTTGTATTCCGTTCATTGTGACCGGCGGACACGTAAGCTTATTTAAAGTGAATGTTACGTGAGTCGATTTTTTTTCATTGGCCTTTATCGTCCATTTTTTTAGCCAGATGTCAATGTCATTTATATGTAGTTGTAGGGTTTCGGACGCTGTTTGTCGGTTTTTATGAGTACATACGATTGCTGTGTCATCAGCGAAAGTAAACATCATAATTTGCGAAGATGTTGGTAGATCAGAAGTGAAAATTAAATATAAGGTTGGGCCAAGCACACTGCCTTGTGGTACTCCTGCCAGGACGTTTTTTGCGATTTGACAAATACGACTTCATAAGTTGGTAAATTTCTGGCAATTTGATATTAATTTTATAAAGCAAACCCTCGGGCCAAACTTTATTGATTCCTCGTGTGCTGATCTTATTTCTGTAGCTATTCGGTGCACCTGCTCAATGGTTCCATGCTCGGATCTAAACCAAAATTGATGATATTTCGGAGTTTCGGTTTAATCTTTTCGATAATTGCATTTTCGAAGACTTTCGAGATGATTGGCAGTAGGCTTATTTGTCTATACTTAGTAGGATCCTTGCCAAGTTTTAGGATCATTTTTATACTTGACAGTTTCCAGCACTCAGGGATGCATCCTAATTAAATCGAACATTTGAGCTAGTCCATCAAAGGCACCCTTAGGCAATTTTTTAAGCATTTCACCTGTAATTTGATCATACCCATGGGCTTTCTTTAAATGAGTTTGGTGAGCAATAATAAACTTTACTAGTTGCCTCATCTTGAATTTACTCTCGATTGCTATATCTGTTTGAACCACCGATAATCCAGGGTTGGGAATGAAAGCACCTTCAAGATGATCAGCGAATGCTTTAGCTTTTTCCTCGTCACTTCTAGCCCAGTCACCGTTGGGCAGGCGAATTGGCGGGTTTGGTTGCTGAGGCCGTTTAAGGTATTTAGTGGCCTTCCATAATGAATAGTTTGTGTCAGAGTGGGGAGATAGCTGCTTAAGGTAGTTTAGGCTTTGCAGGTTATTTTTGGCCTGGTTAAAGTTATATTTTGCATCAGGCGATCGATTAGTTTGCCATATGCGTCTGAAGCGACGTTTCTCTGTTAGCAATTTTTCTATTTCAGCGGATGTTATGGTGTGCCTTGTATGTTTGCTGTTTTGTTTAGGCGAGGCTGAAATAGCTGCATTTATCAGTAACTGATTAAAATTTTCCATTGCCATATTTATATCGTTTGCCGTCTCCAGTATAGATTTCAAGTCGATATACGAACTGATGTACATCCTGAATTTCAACCAGTTAGTGAAGGTGTTCGTTAGGAAGTTGATTGTAGGATATGGCTTTTGGTCAGCCCATAATGTAGTAAAACCGGAGAGTGGTCAGATGATAATTCTGAAAGTAGTTTAGTCTCGATCATTTCTCAGTTTATTTTACCTGTGACTGCAATATCAAGGATTTCCGGAAATTTTCTACGATCAGTAGGCCAATAAGTTGGATGTCCACACGATGCAACATCGTAATGATTTTTCTGAATAACATTCATTAATTGACGTCCCCTAGGAGTAGTCAATCTTGAACCCCAGTAAGTATATTTGGCATTAAAGTCGCCGGCGACTACAAAGCGTTGACCCAGAGTTGCAAAAAACGATTTACATATATCTTTGGATGACAATATGTATATTGAAACGATGATTAAACTTTCTTTATCGTGATCGACACATACAGAGGTTGCTTGAATTTCTTCAGTGCTATTCTCATTCAGAATATAACGGCAAATCCAATTTATAATGGTAGCAGTTCCTCCTCGACTTCTGCCCAAGAGGTGTTTAGTATCATAGTCTTCGTAACCATTTATTCTAAAATTATGTTTATCGGTTAAATGAGTTTCAGAAACCAGCTTAAGATCAATTTCGTGTTTTGCAAAAAAATGTTGTAACTCTAGTTTGTATTAGCTTATACCGTTTGCATTCCAGTGGCAATCGTCAGATAATTTATCGGATACATTCTAGTTTCTGGATGATAATAGTTTGATTTTGCAGCATTGCTTGTAGCATATTTTTCATTGTTGTCATTAACTACATCAACAGTTGCAAACAGTTGTTCAGGGTAGGTTCAGCATTTGAGGACTTACCTTCAGGGCGAACGAGATTCATTCGGCGCATCTGGTGTAGTTTTATACTGCCGCCTGGGACGTGATAGTTGAATAATATTTCGGTAGACTAGACAACCCCGGTAGTTTGCAGTGTGGTTTCCGCCGCGGTTGCTGCATTTCTTTACTGTTGAGGAATTTTTTGGTTTCGGGCAACTATTGGTTGGGTGTACTTCACCGCACACAACGCATATGGATATCAACTTGCAATAAGTTCTTGAGTGACCGTATTCTTGGCAGTTTAAACACTGAATGGGTCCGGACCTTTTATTTGGTTCTTCAATAGTTATGCGTCTATGCATGAGGTCCTTTAATTTATATATTGGATGAATTTCTCCCTTTTTCAAAGTGCTTTCGGATGGAACCAGCTCAACTTTGACCATTGGTTGTGGTTGCTTCAAGCGGTTCATGATCCTATATACATTCTGTATTTTAAATCCATCTTCAACAAGCGCCGCCCGGATTTCGGTTGCCTGACCTTGGACATCGATCCCTTTAATAACGACTGAAATGCCCGTTGAAGACTTCAAACGGTATGTATAATAGTTTCTATTGTGAGCATCATAATAATTAATGACTTCTCTATAGTCGTTGACCTCGTGTGTTTGAATTTTTACTTCATGTGTTTTGCCATGAGGTTTTCCATTCGTTAGCATGCTTGATTTAAGTTCTTGTACCACTTTGTTTAGCTTCACGATTGGAGGTGGCTTGTATTTTCGATTTTCCTGTTCTTGAATGTTTGCATTTTCAGGTTCGCTCGCTTCCACGACCATATCGGCAAATATTTCAAATCGGTTTTTAGCGGTACTTTTTCGACATTTGGTTTCTTACTTGTCAGTCGTGTTTCATTTTTTGCGCTATCTCTTTTCCGTTTTACAGTAATATATCGATCGATGCCAGTTTGTGTCATATGTTCATTATGTTTAGTGCTCTCTATAAGGCTAGTATCACTGCTGCGCTTTTCAAGGTGTATATTCGCCGTGTCATTTACCACTTCAGGCTCAGTATTCGATAATGAATTTGTGGCAATTGATCGATGGATAGTACTTGCGGCGGACGATTTTGTAGGCAATCTTTTCCTTCGCTATGCGAAACATGGTAGTTTTTTTTTTGATCAGGGTGTCCTTCCCCTAGCATTTTATACCTACTGCCAGGTAGAAAATAACTCATCCGCCTCTAATACACCTCCTGGTGAACAAACGCTTCTGCTAGTTCTGTTCCACGGGTAAGCCGGTTAGGGTATTCCCTTATCCGCGACCCAGGGACGCGCCTAATGGGAGATCCAGCAACTCCACACGGGTGCATTATAATTGCATAATTTTCTAAGAAATTACAAGAAACAAGTACCTCTGTAGGCTTCAGACTTAACTTACTAATTTTTCTCAAGGTAGATCGTTGTAGTGATATGAGGCAATGAGGAATCAGATTTTTCAGCATAATTAAGTAATTATGCAGAAATTCAACTAGTAGTTTCGTATATTTCATGTTATGTATTTATGCTCCATAATTTTTTTTTTAAATTAGCGCTACATAATCAAGATGTAAAAATCATAAAATTAAAACATGACTTCTAAAAAAATGTGATTTGACGTATTTTCACCATATTTTGTTTGTTTTGTACTTTATAGACGAATTTTTCTAACCGACTATACTCATGTGAAGTTAGGTTAATAAGTTATTTCACACGTTTTATACTCGTATTTACGAGAAATTTGTAATTTGGTTCAAATACAGTTCAAACTTTTCTCTAATTTTTAATTCAAAACTACTAATATTTATTCAATGTTTATTGTTTGTACAACTTTAAAAATTCATTTAAATTTGTTACACATTTTATTTTATATCGAGGATTTAAAAATAGTAGCAATATTTTACTTAAATTACATTCCTGGAAATATAACTAAGCAGTTAAGTTTATTTCTAACACTGACAGATATTTTAGACATTTGCAAATCTAAAAAAAAAACAAACTAACAATTTGTTTTGAACATTAATTATAATTCTGTTATACTACAAATTAGTACAGTATCTTTACTAGGAACTGTTAAACTTCCCTATTTTTTTTAAGCTATAAGTGAAAGACCTAAACTTGTTGCGGTAAAATATTTTTAGCAGTGTTTAATTTTTCTAAAGGCAAACAGTTTCCTAAATCTGTAAATTGTCACACTGTGGGATTACAATTAGAGCCTAAATGAGCCTAATACTATCAAAGAACAATTCAAGGTGGTTTCGTTTTAGTTTGTAGAATGGTACAAACTTAAAAAGTGTGGTTTTAATGAATTTTTCAAATATAAAATTAAAGCTTTTTAAAGCTAGAATCACACCAAAAAAGCCAGTTTTCCAGTGTGACATAGCAAAAGGCTGATAATTACTGCGTGACATAATCTGATATTTGATTCCTCTTTGAGACATATTTTGAGAATTTAGAACATCAAACAAATTGTTAATGATTTTAATAAATCGCACCATCGCTAGGCTTCCTTGAAATTGCGGTAGATTTAGTTGATTTCTACAAAAAATGAGAGCTTCCGCAACAGAATTATTTAACGCTTGGCCGGGAAGTCGAACTTTCATTTTTTCATTTTTCAAACAACATGGGCCATTCACAACTTATTTCCTAAATGTAGCTGCTCGGTCGTATTAAAATAAATAACGCTACGAAATCTCTTTGTCGTTGTCATCTAAGAGAGGATCTTTTTCAGCAAATGTATTACGAATTTATTCTAGCATATGACATGGATCGGGCAAGATAACCAAAGATTTCGTAAAACACTCGTCATTATACATAAACATCGGATTTAAATAATCTAAATCTGAACAATCCCTTACATTTGTATTGTACCCTAATGAATTTGCTAAGGGAAAATTTATTGGACAAGAAGCAATAGGAAAATATCCTATTGGTATTTTCCATTTCTTGTCGATCCCTATAATCATAAACAGCAGAACCTGAGTAGCAACTTCCTCACTTTCGAAATAGAGCCCTATGTCTATACGACCAACTGTTCGTTTACCGTTACATCTCGATTATTTCTTCATTCCATAACTACAAGAAAGTCTCAACGTATGAAATTCTTCTTCTGTGAAATTAGCTCTTCCCTCTACACATTTATACCACTGTGCAATTGTTTTTGAATGGAGCAGTAGACCCTTATACTTACGAAGCTGTATTTTTAAAGTTTCTTTAACCTGTTCCGACATTGTTACGATGTTAACAAAGTTCTCTTCTCGTAGCAAGTTTTGACTTTTGTAAGCGATGATGTGTTTTCGTTAGCTCGCGTTACGATTTTCTTCAAGCACATCTTATTACTTTCTGAATAGCTCACGTCCATATTTTCTATGGCTGTTGATCCATCTTCGGAACTCATATTAGTTGACATCTTCTCAACTTCTCTTTTCGAAAATGTTAAACCAAGAGCTGAGCAAAGTTTTCAACTATTACACAGACGAGGAGTTTAAGAAGCGTTTTCTTTTACGGTGAAGCAAAAAATCATGGTTGCATTGCTGCAGGATGCTTTCAGACCGTCTCTGGAGATCTAATTGGGCGTAACACAATCAACCGCTTGGGTTACAATACATGAAGTCTCGAGAGCTTTTGCAGGTATTTCAAGACAATTTTTAAATTCCTGCGACTCAAGAAAAGATATCAAAGCTTTAAAAGGCATTTTACAATGTAAAAAAGATTCCTCGATGTATCGAGTGCATCGACGGATGTCATATCCCTATCCAATCACCTGGAGTAGAAAAAATAGAGATTTAACGCAATAGGAAAGGGTACTTCAAAATGTGCAAGCTGTGTGTACACATACTGTAAATATTTATATTTTGTTGCTTGGAAATTCGAAATAAATGTAAATCAAATGTTTTATTTCTTGCTAAAATAATTACAAAGCTTAGATGGCAAGGATCAGCACACGACCAGGCAATATTGAATTTTTCAAAATTAAGGAGACACCTAGAAGCTGGGGAATTTGGAAATGATTTGGAAAATTTGTTGATTTCTTTTTTTTCAAGATTTCTTTAATTCGTGAGGTTGCTATTGCTGGGTGCATTTTGTACCGGAATAATATTACGGATACGTGAAGTAGACGGATTTTGTGAATGAATGTTTTGTGCTTTTACTAAATTCTGCAATTTTCTTATTAACAATTTAATTTTTATATTATTTCGTGCCATAACTATTCAAAAAAAAATTAAGGAAACATATTTTTCACAATTTAACCGGTCGGACTGCAACACGATTAAATCATGTCTTTTATATCCGCGGTAAATCGATTTTGAAGTTCTTCAAATAAAGATACTCGCTAAATAAGGACGTTTCAAAACCAATTTATCATTTTTTTAATTTTGGTTTTTCAATCGGATACGGCATAAAGTACAACGGAGTAAAGTTAGGGTGAATTGTTATGTTTTCGCAAACACTTCAGAGATGGCGCTTCGAAAGGGTTTGTGTCGCAATTTATACTGTATGTGATGTTATTTATTTATTTATAGTAGTATAGTATTTTATAAGTATTAAAAGGAAAAGCACACATGGAAGCAAAGCAACGGAACAATTTGAAATTTCTGATGGCTTCAAAAATGTTAACATCGCTAGATTAGCGTTGAATACTCCAAATCTAAAATTCCAAGATTCTTATTAAAATTTTAATTATGGGATATAAAATTGGTCAACGAGCTTTTGTAGAGTTTGTGTTTGCAATAAAATACGATAATGCCTGATAATTCGGTTCGGCTAAGTAGCCGTCCGCAATCAATTTGTTTAACAATAATTCACAAAATCACTTTATTTAATTTTTACACAATTTTACTGTACACTTATAATTTTTATTTCCACTAAAACACTTTTTAAATCACTTTTTGTTTCCTTTTTTAATCTTCACACTATCGCTTACGCTTACCAAATACTACTAATAATCTTACAAGTTTACTCTATCGCGTTCCAAATTCTAATAATCCAATTCGATTTCGTTCGCCTTTTTATATACACAAACCAAACTTCTAGAAAGCTCATGACTTTTCCAGTACTAATAGTGTAGAAACATTTAGAACTGTTTCATAATGGAAAATTACATTTAGTACAGTAAAACATTGAGCTATTAGTTTAACTTATTCTATCACACGCTAGGTGTCATCGTCACAATATCTTTATTGTGACGGTGACATCTATATTATAATAGAATAAGTTAAATTTAAAATAAAAATAAATTCTGCCAAAACATAAATAAGTTAAAATTAATAGCTCAATGTTTAACTGTACTGAAATGGAATTTCAGTAGTATTAGTACAATATATAATAAATAGATTCTGCACAAGACAGCACAATCTAACTACATTATTAGGTGATTATTTGTTTGGAATCCGGATACTCACGACTCCCTAAATTTACAACAGGACTTAAAAAAAATTATTATTAATTTTGTAATTTCACCCCTGTCCGCATTTCATTAATTTATCTGATAAAATATTTAAGAAAAATTTTAAATAACAACACTTATTTCCCTATTATTCACTTATAGTTTTGGTCCTTTTATATATGATTATTATTTGGTACAGATTCAACCCATTTGCAGTCTCCTAAGCGATTAATAGACAGTAAATTATTAGTACAATAAATGATAAATGATAAACAGGTTAGCACAAGATAGCACATTTTAACTACATGATTAGATGCTCGTTCCTCTGGATTCCAATGCCAGAACTCGGGATTCTTCAAATCGAACATCAAAAATTATGATTATTATTAATGATTTAATTTTACTAATCTTGTTGCCATAATTAAGATAAACAAAAATCAATATCTAAGAAATTTATTACTTATATACTCCATAAAACTTCAACTCCGTTTTTAGACATATTACTCTGCAAAATCAAGCATGCAAAGTAAGTAAAATTACAAATCAATGAAAGGAACCTGAAACATCATTTTCTTAAAAATTTTATCGGTGTACCATATCAGTAAAATTGACGTTAATATGTGAAAACTGCAACCTAAACTTTGTCTTTACATAATTCCACGTTGTTCACGTCGTTATAATACTGTATTATATATGGCGGTTTCCGATACGACTGAAATTTACTCTATTATACAAATATAAAAATCCTATTTGAGTCGAATCTACTAAAATTTCGTTGTGTTTGTATAGTTCATGTTTTATCAAGAACACTATGATTGTCTCATGAATATTAAAAACACTAAAGAGAAAACCTATATACTAAACCACCAACACAGGAAAATATTTGTGAAGACTATATCAACACCAACAAAAATGTTCCTCTGTTTTTGTTGTTGTTTAAATATTATATGACAAAAAATAATAATAAATAGTACATTTTCTAGCTAAGATTTGTGTAATGAGCGAACGAGACGGCTTGTATAAACATTTTGTTGGTTTTGCTAGGCATCAAGCTTCAATAATATATTTGTGTCCATTGTACATAAAATTAAACACAACAACACATTCAAGTAAGCGTAAAAATAAATGCTGATATGAAATTAACTACGACATATATCAAATTAAGTTGAAACAATTTTAATACGATTCAATTATTAGAATTTATTATTTAAAATTCTATGTACAACCGCACAAAAATAAAATCATGCACTACTATAAATAAATATGAGTATATCCATAAAACTTTAACTCTGTTTATGGACATACTACCCTGCAAAATCAAGCCTGCAAAGTAAATAAAATAATAGATCAATGAAAGGAAATCGAAGCATTATTCTCCTACAAATTTTATCGTTGTACTATATAAGTAATCTTTGACGTTTGTGTGTGAAAACTGCAACCTAAACTTCAATAAATTCCCTTAAGTTAATAATTAAATTCAATACATTTAGCCTTTCGAAATGTTTTTTCATAATTTGACGTTGTTCACATTCGTTTAATCGAAATTTAGCATACATAAATGACGTCATTATGTGTTGCAAACCAAATCTCAACTAAACTCAAATCAACATTTCCAAATTAGCATTTTATTTATATAGTTTACTTAATTTATAATTTTATAATATTAATTAAATTAATTTAATTCAATTTAATGCAGTTTGTAGTACCCTTTAAAAAAATAAATCATACCTAACTAAATTATTTTTTATGGATTATAAAAGGCGGTTTCCAATTCGACTCAAACTTTTTCGATTATATGAAGTATAAAAATCCTATTTAAGTCGAATACACTAAAATTCGTTGTGTTTGTATCGTTCATGTTTTATCATGAATACAAAAAACACCACCAACATACAAATAACAGAATCTTATATACCATACTAAACCACCAACACACATTGAAGGTAAATATTTTTTACCATCTACCATGTGCGTAGCAGGAGACCTATCATGTTTTCATTATATTATATACAGATAACACCCTTATAGGGAACATACAAATATTCCTGATCTATGTATCCAGATACAGGAAAAAATTTGTGACGGCTATACCAAAACCAACAAAAATGTCTCTCTGTTTTTGTTATTGTATATTATATGGCAAAAACCAATAATATATAGTATATTTCCTTGATAGGATCTGTGTAAAGAGCGAACGAGATGGTCTGTATAAACATTTTGTTGGTTTTGCTATGTATCATGTTTCAAGCATATATTTGTGTCGATTGTACATAAAATAAAACCCAAGAACACTTTCAAGTATGCCTAATTATAAAATCAAATATGAAATTAACTACGACGTATGTCGATTTAAGTTAAAATCAATTTTAATACGATCCAATTATTTGATTTTAGTAATTAAAATCCATGTACAATCACACAAAAGTTAAAATCATGCACTTAATCAAGAAATCAAATGGAAAGGCGCTATCTTTAGTACAGAAAGTCTACATAAAATTGGAGAGTGCCTGGTATCCAGAGTCCGCATACCTTAGACTGGCCTCAGTTACCAGTGGTTGCCACGAGGAGTCAACACGTAGACTTGCGAATTGTGAACTGGTTACCCCTTACACAATTGTACATGAGCAGAACAGGTGTATGTGTGTACCATTCAAATTCTGAATTCAAGCTTCGAGTTTATGAGATTGCCAACGTTAAATTATACGTATGTAACATTCCCATTCTAAATTAAATTTTTCAGATTACGCCACAATTGACGGTAAATTTTGTGTATGTAACGTATTATACGATAAATTATACGTGCGTAACACTAGACATATTTAGGCTTTGTCGTGCACTAAAATTAATCAATCACATACAAATATGATGAAATTCAATATCAATAAAAAACGTAAACAAATAACCCAAAACATATGTAAGACAAGCCCAATCTTGCCTGGGTGCGATCTTTCGCTTTTTCATCGATCATCATTTTTCGTACGAGATTTTTGATAATGTTTTCAAATCGCTTAATCTGAATTTCCCTTATAAACCGTCCAATATTGTCCTTCAGTCCATTTATTTTGAGCCTTATTTGCACAACATACCGAAAAGTGACGCAATTAGATCATCCTTTATTGTCAACATATAATTTTAATACATTTTGAAAATGTATGAGTAGAAGTTTAAATTATTCTCGAATAAATTCAAAAACTCCAAAATACCAAGAATAATCTGGAAACTCTCAAATATCACTAAATTTCAAAAACTTTGAAATGTCTGAAACCACCCTCATAAAACTCGGTTCACCCTATTTAATCAATTTAAAGCAAACATTTTCCGAATAGTCTAAAATCTCGATTAATCTCGAAAATTCAACAATACGCAAATTGAGCCAAGTCCTCACTCTTAACAAGTACAAATAATTGTCTAATATTCCAATGCTCCCCTGCAACTCAACGCTATTTACAACTCATGCGTTGTTAAACAACGTTTAAAACTAATGCAAATTTCTCAAATTTAGTCAAATCTATGAGATTCGTGACAAGTATTTTTTTTAAATCGTAGACACTTCACTGTACGGTTTCATTATCGCACAAAAAGATCAATTGTACGCCTAACGAACTCTCCCAGGTGCCAAACCTTTGAATAGCCCTGGGTTCATCGTCAACATGTTTTGTTTCCTTTTAAATTCGATAATGTTTAGAACTACCTCATCTTTTACTATTATTATAAGGATACATCTGGAAAAGGAAAAAAAAACAAAATTCCATAAAGTGTGCGTGTCCGATTTTTTTGCTGCTTAAGGAACACAAGGAATATGAAAAATTTGAAATCGGGAACCTTCCCTAAATACAAATGGAATCTTAATATGCCAAATATGTCATCCGATTAGCTTGAAATGTTTGGTGTGTTGTTTCCCAATCGAAAGGTACCAACCGTGTTCCAAAAATACATGAACGTTCATTGTTTTGCCTATATAGTTGGTAATTTATCGTTAAAACTCTTTTCTGGTAATTAAGAAAATACCTCCCACTTCTCCACACCTGCCACTGTGTTTTTAAATCTTGCAACGGGTGATTCTTTTTATTACCTAATGAGGTCTTTAAGCTTCTAATAGTTCTCGTGCTTATTAATCAGCTTTTGTGATACAGTGAGTTCTTGCTTTATCATTTAGAAAATTTCGACTAGCGGCATTGAGCGCAGGGAAACTTTGATCAATGATCCAACAAAATGAATTTATTGATTTAAATATCGCATGTCCTATTGTCATAGTCTCTAAACTATATGCAAAGTGTAAAAGTCAATAGATAACTTTCAACTGATGAAATAACTTGGAAGACCACCAGCTTATATCTTACCATCACTATATTTCGTTGTGGGCGAACTAAACTTCATAAATTTTGCCACTGTACTTAATACTCCGGAACGTTCGATCGGGCAACATACGGGTTTACCGCATATGTTATATGAATAGTTGAGACACGGTTGACTGATTTGTAGGAGTAAAAGCTATGTAAAATAAGCTTTCATCATCACTAGTAGAATTATAATTTCAATTCAGACTGTTGTTTAATTAAACGTATGGCCGAATAAAGTAAATTGATGAAGTGTTAAGTTTTAATTTTTTCCAAATTAAAATTTTATCGCATATGATTTAGTTGCCGCGCGCAAAGTGTGAATCATCAAAGGAGCGGTGCTACTATACTATGCTAATTAATTTTTTATAGATCAATCAAATCTAATATTGCCCTGAACTGCTAATCATAAAAGTAGGTTTGGTGCCGGTACGAGTGATTTTAATAATAGATGTTAATTACTATTTGTGATTTGTATTGGTTACATTAATGAGACCAATAAAATGATTTTCACTTTGCCGTACGGCGGCCCTGATTTTTATATTTCAAATGAAAATGTCAAATATTAGCACTCATTGACGTCAAATGGCGTTGTTGTTTTCAATTCTATACAAACACTAATTTAAAATAAATCGTGACTTAAACTCGCGCAATTTATTAAAAATTTCAACAAATTTCGCATCAACTTACAACTTAGTAGTATTTTAGTGGACATTTTTGAAACTAGTTTGAACGGATTATATTCAGAATTTTTTTTTTTACTTCTGTTTCGAATCACCTCCTAAATAAAACAAAATCTAATTTTTTTTTCTTTTCTTTTTATTCCAGGTAAGATGCAAATCCAATTAATATTAAACACTTTAAACTGTGAGTATATCTCTCTTTGTAATTTAAGTCTAAAGTTAAAGATGAAAACAATTTGAAACTGGTACCAACATTAACAACTGAAAACTTTCAAGTATCGCACCAAGCATAAATTGCGTCTAACACAAATTTTTTTATTTTATTTTTTTCAAGCAACACATAAACGTAGCATAGGTTTGAGTAGGACGCACAAAACAATACACTTTATCCTAACAATAGAATAACTAGAAAAATGTATTGTAATTTTTTTTTTTTTTTTTTGGTACGCAATAAAAAGAAAAAAGCTCGAAAAGAAAATTGAAAAGAAAATCATGAAAAGGTAAAAAAAAAAAAAAAAAAAATCACATTAAAGTATTGATATCAAGATAAAAATAAATTTCTTAAATAGAAACGTATAAGAGAAGCACCTTGGTAACACACCAAACAATAACGATATTTCCCACAAGGTGTTGCTTTACATAACGTTTCAATATTCGTTTTCGCACACACATACAGACGCAGACACTAAATAGATAGATACCCGTGTGTTTTGTATATGTAGTATGTATAGAGCGAGGATAGATCAGTAAAGAAACCCAAACACAAACCCACACAAAACAACCTTTTCCTTTGGAAAATGGAAAACTAGCACAAAAAAACATTATACATTGTGAAAAAAAAATGTATACAATTTTTTATTTAATCAGTTGTTGAATGGTCAGTTAGACAACTGTATAATAAATGCATCAGACATCTAAAGAATTGAACATACACTCGTATTACTGGCTGTTCTCGTTGTACAGCGCGGCAAAGAATTAAATAGAAAAATCATAATTTTCCCTATTTATGGAAGAATCAGATATAATATGTACGAGTGTATGTATGTAACAGAATTTGAATACAAAATAAATAAGACTTTGATGTTGTGTGTTGTATAAGAAAAAAAGGAAAATAAGATGGACATGATAAGGATTTTTTTTTTTCTAAGATACATAAATAGCAAACAAAAAAAAAACAACAAATTATTTAATCTTGGAATATGCTTTGGTTCTCTGCTGTGTACGAATTAAAGTTTTCTTCTGTAGATTTATGTATTCAATGTACAATTGTTGATTATTCTGTTCTTCTTATCGTTATATTTAAAGATGGCATATAAAGATTTAGAGTATATAAGTTTGTGTATTTTTTGTATTGTAATAGAATGATTATGTTGCACTTGTTTATATGTATATTGTATTATTCACTTGTTGAGTATTTTATGTATGGAGATAAAGTGATAAGTGGTTTATTGTATTATGATTGTTTAATAAGATTATAAATGTGGTACGTAATTTTGAATTCCGGCTTGCGATCCATTGAACCGAAATTGATTCAATTTTGTTTAGAACACAGCATTAATCGAATACTCTTTTAGAATGAATGGCGTCGAGTCAAAATTTGCGGTTATTTAAGATTTATTTATAGTTCAGTATATGGTGGTTTTCCTCTCCGAATTCTTTCGGACATCGTCGATTGACATGAAATTTTGCGAATATTTAGAAAAAAGCCTAAAAAATAAAAGTTAGGTTAGGTTAGGTTAGGTTAGAGCGGCTGCCAAAACGCACGATCCGTTGTGATACCGAGGGATCCTACTCCCCTTCCACCTTCACTGGAACCAATTTGAGCTATTTACGTAGCGTAAGATATCTCACACATTGCAGTTCATGAGATCCATAAGGCCGTTCAAACTATACTTACCCAGATATTTGTGCCTCCTGTAAGCTAGCGCCGGGCATGAGCAGAGGAAGTGGCTCAGAGTCTCTTCCTCCTCCTCATCCATGCAGCTTCTACAGAAGTCATTTGTCATTGACCCAAGCCTCCTCGCATGCTCCCCAATGAGGCAGTGTCCTGTGAGTACTCCTACGACTATACCTAAGTCAGGTCTGCGTAGGGATAGTAGCGTCTTGGAGCGGTCCAAGTCCAGTTTCGGCCAGACTTGCCGCGCTACATTGCATGTTATGGTGTTAGTCCACCTCTTCTGTGCCGAGGCTATCGCCTCATTACCAAGCGCCCTAAAAATCGCAGCTATGGGCCTCCCCAGATTTGCCCTTTCCGGTTTCAATTGAAGAGTTGTACCTTGCCTTGCCAGTTCGTCTGCCCTACAGTTCCCCCGTACGTCCGAGTGACCGGGGACCCAGACTATCTGGATATTGAACTGCTGGTGGCACCTCAATGCCACCACGGATGTCAGGGAAACTGATTCCAGCGACTTGATTGCCGCCTGACTGTCCACATATATTGTTATATCCCTTGTGGATATGACATTATGCCTCAACCAAGTCAGCGCTTCCTCAATCGCTACCACCTCCGCCTGGTACACACTGCAGTGATCAGGAAGACGAACGGATAAATTCACATTTAATTTGTCACAAAAGACTCCTGCTCCGACTTTGCCATCTAGCTTGGAGCCGTCAGTGTAAAATTGAATACAACCAGTTTCTGCTATTGACCTGTTCCCCCATGATTCCCGTGAAGGGAGAAGAGTCCGGAAACCCATTTCAAAGCAAACAACTGGTGTTGTGTAGTCACTATTCACCACATCTGCCTTTAGCGACCTGCCAATCGTCGAGTGGCCCGTCTGAAGATATTTCCACTCACCCACGGCAGAGAGTCGTTCAGCCGTAGTTGCCGCTCTCTGCTTACCAAAGATGTCGACAGGAAGAAGGTAGAACATAGCCTCCAGAGCACGTGTTGGGGTTGTCCTCAATGCCCCGCTTATAAGCAATCAGGCTAGTTCTGGCCACCACACACTCACCCCGTACATCAGAATCGGTCTGACTACAGCGGTGAAAAGCCAGTGTACCAGCTCTGGTTTTAGACCCCATCTCCTTCCGACGGCGATCCTACACGAGTACAGAGCCATGTTAGACTTCTTTACCCTCTCTAACATATTGGGCATCCAATTTAGCCTACTGTCCAAGATTATGCCCAGAAATCTTGCCTTATCAGTAAAGGCCAGTGGCGTGCCATTTAAGGTAGGAGGGGCGACTACCGAAATTGTATATTTCTTGGTGAAGAGTACCAGCTCTGTTTTGGATGGATTTATATACCCAGCCCACATTTGCTGGCCCACTTTAAAATGATTACGAGCGCGTGTTGCATGACCTCCTTAATCGTGCCTAGGTACTTACCCGAGATCGCGATTGCCACGTCATCCGCATACGCTATCACTTCTATTCCCTCCCTCTCCAGGGAATAATAATCCTGCCTTCTAGCATCTGATTTATTAATCTCCCTAAGGGGTCGTCTACACCTAAGAAAGACAGTCCTTCCCGAACTTCCTCCGTCCTGACATTGTTAAAGGCGATTTCTCAATTGTTCGCACCAGGGAATGCAGAGCCGTGTCCACAGATCTCCCTTTCCAGTACGCATGTTGAGAAGTCGCCCACCTACTGGGATTTATTTTTGTACGAATGTACACGTCGATCAATCTTTCTAATGTTTTCAACAGAAAGGATGATAGAGTTATCGGTCTTAGGTCCTTTGGATAGGTCTGTGAATTCTTTCCTGTTTTCGGGATGAAAATCATCCTGACCTCCGTCCATTTCCTAGGAATATAATTCAATTTTAGACACCCCCTGAAGATCACCTCCAGCCATGGGAGAATGATCGACGAGTGTTTTTGCAGCTCAGCTGGGATGATACCGTCCGGGCCAGCCAATTTAAATGGTTTAAAGCCGTTTAGTGCCCTTATAGAATAAAAGTTATATAGTGTCGAAAAGTCTATACAATTCCGTAACTTGATATGTTATCGATAAAAAAAAATATTTTGATAGTAACTACTATATATTAGCCCAATTACACCATAATTACTTATGCCCCCCTACCGTTCTTCAATATTCTCCTAATACTATGTCTTACAAGAGACTTTGAGATGTTTAGCAAAATGAAGTTGAGGATGCTATACTAAATAGTCGTCCTATAAATAACGTATTGTGACGGTGACACCTAGTGTGTAATAGAAGAAGTTAAATGAATAGCTGAATGTTTTACTGTACTAAATGGAATTTTCCATGATAAAACAGTTCTAAATGTTTCTACACTATTAGTACTGGAAAAGTCATGAACTTTCGAGAAGTTTGGTTTGTGTATATAAAAAAGGCGAACAAGATCGAATTGGATTAGTAATATTTGGAAAGCGACAGTGTGAAAATTAAAAAGTAATTAAAAAGTGATTTAAAAAGTGTTGTAGTGCGAAATAAAAATTATAAGTGAACAGTAAAATTGTGTGAAAATTATTTAAAGTGATTTTGTGAATGAAAATTAATTTTGTGCTAAATAAATAAATTCGTTGTTGATAAATTGAACTGATTTCAAGACTGCGCAAGAATTGGAGTTGCGGTTGATTTTGCTAACAATACAAGCAATGTTATAGATTATGATGAAATAAATCAATACCTGAATGGTCGATATATTAGTTCGCAGGAAGCTGCTTGGCATATCCAGGAGCTTTCAATTCATGGCCAATCACATAATATTGTTACACTATCTGTTCATTTACAAGATGGTCAATCAATATTTTTCACTGAAGATAATATTGAAAATGCTTTAACAAGAGAGTCTATTAGGGTCACAACTTTAACCACATTTTTTGAATTAAATTTTACAGACCTTTTCGCTCATAACATATTGTGTTAGGATATTCCGATGGATTATGTATATAAAAACAATAAATGGCAAAAACGATCTCCAAATTCACACTTTGGGGGAAAAACTATCGGTAGAATCATCTCAGTTTCTCCAAAAAGTGTTGAGTTGTATCATTTACGGCTACTACTTCTTAAACTGAAGGGCTCTGAGGCTACATCTTTCGATACTTTAAAAACTTTTAATAATTGTGCATTCCCAACGTTTAAAGAAGCAGCTAAGGCATGAGGCCTAATTAATGATAGCGTTGAGTGGCATAATTGCTTATAAGAAGCTAACACTCATATGTTGCCAAAATCGTTGCGAGCATTATTCGTTACTATACTGAGTTATTGTAATCTATCAGATCCTATTCAACTTTTTAATGATTTGAAGAACAATCTTCTGGAAGACTTTATTAATCAAGGTATGACTGAAAAAGAAGCTTTGGCTTATTGCGTATTTCAATTAAAAGAACAGAAAATAAAAATGTATTATGTGTTGCATGGGCAGGAATAGCAGCAACTCTTTTACCCAAAGGAATGACATGTCACTCTGCGTTTTCATTACCTCTCAATATGGATGCCGTGAAATTTCCACAACTTACTCGCAAAAAACGTGACTTTTTAGTATCTGTTGATTGCGTAATTTGGGATGAAGCTCCAATGGCTTCAGGCATAGCACTTGAAATTGTGGACTTAATATTTCGCGATTTAATGAAAAATGATTTACCGTTTGGTGGAAAGGTAATAGTCTTAGGAGGAGATTTTCGGCATATGTTACCTGTTGTTAGAAGAGGAAATCGTGCGTCAATTATAAATGCGACTATTAAAAAGTCCCATTTGGGGCAAGTACAAACATGAGAACAATAATTAATTCACATTTTAGCAGTTCGCTTTAGAACGTTGGTGATGGGAAGAATTTTGATACCTCACACACTAAAAAAATCACAATACTCTATTCCAATACGTTCATCAGATTCTTTAAAAATTCAAGTTTTCGAAACACCACGTCAGGGAATAGAAAATGATGTTACAGTAACAGACAACATATAGTTTATAAAGAAATATACGATTGAAAAAATATTTTGTGCAAATGCACAGGGGTCCCCTAGTAGAAAATATTAATTGAGGTTATCATGATTGTAAAAATCATAAAACTGAAAACTTACTATCGTCAATCCCCTCTCCTTCCGACTGGCTTAGCAAACGGATTGACCTGTGATCTTTTCCGATTTCTGTGTTTTATCCGCGCATTTACGGCTTTATCGTGCAGTTTTCCTATACGATTAAGTCCGCGGCCGCGTTCTTGTAAATAATAATCCTATGAAAACAATAAAATGAAAATTGTAGAAACTTTAAAGTTAGCCAAAACAATAAAAATGAAATATAAAAAAATTAAAAAAATACAAATAGAATATTCCTCACAGTAGACTCGGTGGTAAATATTTCTTTAATAGAATTTGTGCTACTCACTATATCGCCCATTTGCATTGTAATGTTTTTGTCATTGAAACTATCAACAATTTAAGAAGTTAATGATTTTCTATGATAGTCGGATAAAGATGTGCCAGTAAAATTGAAACTTCTGTTGGACGAGGAATTAAAAGTCGAAGTACTTGTTGATGGTGAATGAGATTTTGTTTCAGTTACTGCCGAAGAACAGTGTCGCTCAATCCAGTCCCTGCATGTATCTGTTATTGAGACGGTGCTTGCCTGAACAAATAAAAGTTGTACATTAATTTTATAAAAATAGCAATATATAACGGTTTACATCTCGTCTCCATAAGTTGAAATGGTATCTAAATTTTGCGCTAATTCCTAGCTATTTAAAATAAATTTTATTTATTTATTTTATGTAATTACAATCTAGTCTACTGGACTAATGAGCAATTTGTTTGTGACTTAATTTACTAACTTAAATTAATCTATAACTTCTTCCCATTGGCGTTCCATAGTGTCTGGTAAATTGAAGTAAACCACATCTTTGTAGTGGATTTTAGATCAGCACAATACTGTTTAAACTGGCGCTCACACCAGCTCAAAAGGTTTGGTTCTTTTAAGGTCCCTTAAAAGAACCAAACCAAGATTCCTTAATACCATATTCTGAAATGGTGATATTATTTCCAGATTTATGGTAATCGGAATATGTTCGAATCGTCTGTTTGTAAAGTTGATGTGAACTGATTTTGCTTCATTAAGTTTTATTCTCCATCTTTATGTCCATTTATATCTAGCTAGCGTCTGTGTTGATCTGCAAAAGTTGCCACTGTGTTGTTTTCTAATGTTGGAGGATCATAAGTGTATAGTAGGTATAAAACCGGCCCTAATACACTGCCCTGCGGAACTCCTGCATTGATTTCTTTCAATTAAAAAAATGTATCATCTAACTTAATCCTGAAGAACCTATCTTTCAAGTAAGATTCCAGTATCTTAGCAAATTGCATTGGTAGAAGATTCCTTAACTTGTGGTTAAGTCCTTCATGCCACACTCTATCAAACGCTTGTGCAACGTCTAGAAATACTGTTGGAACAGACTTTTTTCTCCTCTAATGCTTTCTCAATTATACTGGTAGTTCTGTGTACTTGATCAATTGTTGAGTGTTGGTTGCGAAAACAAGGTTTTACTCTCGATTATCGGATTTAATCTTTTTACCAGAAGCTTCTCAAAGAGTTTGAACATGACTGGCAATAGCGAAATTGGCTTATAAGACGATGTTATGTGTGTGGTTTCCCAGGTTTTGGGATCATAATTACTTGTGTAATTTTCCATAAGCTTGGTACATATTTGATTCTAAATGCTGCATTTATAAGATTAGTGAGCTTCACCAGAGCTTTCCTTTGGCAGTTCTTATAAGATTTCTGCAGTAATAAGATCGTACCCAGGAGCTTTTTTCGTATTCATATTAGCTTTTATCTCACGCATGCTTTTTTTGGTATTGTGGGTAGGATTTCTTTACTTTCTTGCACAGGTTGTTCAGTTATTATCTCGGCTTCCAACGTATGGTCTTCATGTGGCTGGAATATTTTTTCGAGGTGTTCAGCAAATTCTCGAGCTTTGTCTTCATTATTTCTAGCCCATTTCTCACCTGCTATTCTTATTGGGGGATTCTGCATTAAGGGTCTTTTTATTCTTTTGGTTGCTTTCCAAAAAGAATAATCAGTACTGTTATCATTAGTTATTTTTCTTAAATAGTTGCTGATTAATTGTTGAGTGAAATTGTTCAAATGACTTTTATCTTGGGGAGGGGGGGGGCTCTTGTTTTTTGCCATACTCTTCTCGCTCTTCTTTTTTCTGTCCAGGACCACTTGCCACCTGTGTCCAGGACCACTTGTAGTTCTTGTTGATGTTGCATCAGTCCATTGGCATTCCAACATAAGATTCACAGATCATTGGCCATTTTTCTGTTTAGGGATGGTTCCGTTAGTGCTGTATTTTAGTTTCTGTAATCGCTCATCAAATATATTTAGTCTGCTTAAAATTAATTTAAGTGTTTGACTTATATCGTCATTTTGAGCAGTTTTTCCTGGATTGCCGTTGCTCATCATTACTTGAGCATAAGTCATTTTACCAAATTGTCCTTGAGTAGTTCCCGACACTCTACGACTTACTTCGGGTCGGTTCATCTTCACCGCTTGCTTCCTGAATAAACTTGGATTTTTACCAATCACATTCTTATTTTTCTGTTAGTTTCAGCATCTTGCAAGTTTATTTTGATGGTGTTTCCATTCATCACCTTTGCATTAAACTTATCAGTAGTAGTTATTGTTTTTACCTTCTCATATAGTAAATCGTAGTCTTTGACTTCATCTATTACTATTGGCGGCGGTGGAGGTATTTTTTTTTGGTTGATTCTGGATAATATTTGGAACATCATCTTTTAATTGAGGTGGGGAGGGCGTATTATTCCGTTTCCTTTTTCTTTCTCCCACCTTTAACTCTTATTCACTCAGTTTCTCGAGCTGGTTCTTCTTCATCCGTATGATACTCTGGTGGAGTTGTATTCTGGTTAGGAGCAGAACCGATGTCCTCTTTTAGCTTAAGAGCTTTAATTTCGTTTTCAAGAGTCTTCATACGCTTCTGCATCCAAGGAATTGTAACATTCAGTTGCTTGCTTATATGCTTGTGAAGCTTTTCTTCGTTTGTAGAACGAGTGTTGTGGCTGCTGGCCCCAATGGAGGGACTACCGCCTCTTATCGGAGAATACGATACTTTCTTACTCCTCTGGAAGGGATGTGAATTATCCTTTTCTGTTTCACTAAATTGAGCTTGTTTATTTACCAACATGTCTTGGGATTGGTTAAAATAATTGCAGTATAGCAATGGCTGGTCTCCCCCAGAATCCATGAGACCGACCTCCGAAGAGAGTGGATTAACCTGAACAACAGGTATACCACCTGGGATATTAGTTTCCATATTTGTTCCGCTCATTGCTCATTTATAGTATACTGCAGTCGCCTCTAGTATTTCGCCGATACTTCACATCGTTGCCCGGGTCTTACTACGTGGAGGTATACTAGTCAGATTTGGTGGTTTCTACATAGTTACAGCGTTGGAATATAGACCAAGAGATACATGGCTATAAACGGTCAACCCCTACCCTATTGAGACGCACCCAACACCCACATTGTTAAATTAAACACAAATGTTAAGTTCAATCATAAACATTTATTTTGTCGCGCTCAAAATATTCCCCTATTCGACCATATACAAATATGCCAGCGTCTTTCTAATCATTGAAACATGTTTTATAGGCACTTTCCTGGAGGGCCTTCAGAATAGCGATGTATAGAGAATAGCAGTGTGAGTCTGGGAAATAGGAAAAAGTCACCTGGTGCTAAATCAGGTAAATGTGATGATTGATCGATGGTATTTAATGAGTTGTTGGCCTTATATTCGTTCACAATTATAGGTCGGTGTGATGACGCGTTTTCGTCGTGTAAAATCCACTAGTTTTTCCTGGTTAATTTCGGTCACTTTTTTCGCATCAGCACAAAACATTTCGCTTGCAACGCAAAATTTAAGGCAAACTCTTTGCTCAATAATTTCGTTTATCGTAAAAATCGCCGTGCACTAATGAGGTCGACTGACTTAACCAATTGCTGTAAACAAACTGGTTGACAGATCGATCGGGCTCGAATTTGGCATCATAATGAAAGATAGTCCTACCAATCTAGGAAAAGCCAATCTAGCGCGGGCATTTTAAAACCTTACATTTTATAGAAAAAGAGCTTATTACAAGAAATAGATGCTATAGATGCAATACTTGATTTTGGGAAGGAGATACTTTCCCCATTGGCAATGCCACGGAGTTGAGCTCTAAAGATCAGGAGTGCGAAGATCATTATGTGCCGATGGATCATACGTCGTCCGCTTACCATTTTCTAAGGATCCATCATTATTAGGAGAATCATACCAAATCGCAATTCGACGTTTGTTGAGCTTAGAAAAAAGATTGGAGAAGCAGCCTGAAATGAAGGAAATGTATTCATTCTTTGTCAACGAATATCAGCCACTGAACCATTTGGAAGTCGTTCATGAGTTTAACCCGTTAACCCTGCATTGTTTCGTACCTCATCATTGTATAATGAAATTATCGAGCTGTGCCGAGGCACATTGAGTGGATGTGCCGGATAGTAACTATCAATTAATTTTGGGGCGCAACAATAAGGATGAACCAATCAAGACACTCCGTCTTCGTACCGTAACCTATGGTACGGCATCTGGGTCATACCTTGTTGTAAAGACGTTGCATCGATTAGCAGCTGTCGAGCATATTAAATACCCAATTCGAGCTCAAATACCAACTCGATTTCGAAGCTGCGAGAAATGTTGTACCAAACAATCGGTATTTTGAAAAGTGGTGGATTCACGTTGAGCAAATGTTGCACAAACAATAAGACTATCCATTCGACCAAAACTCTTGGTTTAATTTAGCAACCAGAGGCAGATGCTTTTTTGGTTTCGTCACCAACCCAAACCATTTTCAGCAGCAGTTACAAAGCGAGTGGTTTCGAATGGGACCAGCCTCTAGATAATGATCACACTGCGAAATGGAGTAAATACAGGTCAAGTTTGTCATCATTAAAGGATTTCTCGATACCTCGTTTTGTCATGGCTAAGGGTGAATGTAAATTTATTGAAGTTCATGCTTTTTCAGATGCTAGCGAAAGGGCATATGGAACATGTGTATATTTGCGATGTGGATACTACAATGATATTACTTCGTTCAGGCTGATTTGTGCAAAATCTAAAGTAGCTCCAGCGAAAACCTTCAATATTGCTCGCCTCGAACTGTTGGCTGCGAAAATGATGACCGATTTAGTATGTCGGCTCAAGAGGGAAGTGTTGCTGGAACTAACGGTTAGAGAATTTTTCTATTGGACTGATTCGCTAATCACACTCTATTGGATAGAAGCAGAACCGCATAATTGGAACATATTTGTTGCACACCGTGTTTCCAAGATACAGGAGGAGACCAGTTCAGAAGTTTGGAGGCATGTTCCTGGTAATTTAAACCCCGCCGATTTGATTAGTAGAGGTATGATGCCGGCTGATATTGCAAACTCTGAGTTTTGGTTTTGCGGCCCTAATTTTCTGAAAGGAGACGAATTATTTTGGCCACCGATTCATAAACCACCTCAGCCGTCTGATGAAATTCGTGAGAAGCGTACTGTTAAGTTTGCTTTCCCCACAAAAGTTGTCGAGGATGTAACGAGTATCATGCACTACTCGCAGAATTTTAGAGGCACTATTCGTGCGTTCGCATACGTAATGCGATTTATTCGAAACTGTCATTCGAAGCAGATCAATAAAGAAACGCGAAAGTCGTTATTGAATTTGACCCCAATGAAGTTGTACACGAAAGTGGAGAGATCCACAATTGCTGAAGAGGACGAAGCCGAATTGCCATTCACTCGGAATATACAAAAATCGTCATTTCAAGACTACCAACTGCTGAAGGCTGGTCATACTGTGGCTAAGATTAGTCGACTGAAATGTTTGGCACCTTTTCTTGATGAGTATGGATTGATAAGAGTGGGTGGACGACTAAAAAAAGCCAAACTTCCTTATAATTCCAAACACCAAATCCTTCTCCCCAGAAATCATGAATTTACCAAGCTATTAATACGATTTTTTCATCTTCATAGAACATTTCTCGCAGGACCGCACATCGTACGAACCGCAATTCGAGCAAAGTATTGCCCATCAATGGACTGGCTCGAATCAGAAGTATTATTAACAAGTGCACTGTATGTTTTCGAATGCGACCTAAATTCATATCACAAATTATGGGAAAATTGCCCGAGGATAGACTCGATTACAGGAACATTCGACCATTTGCTGTTAGTGGTGTTGATTTTTCCGGGCTTTCGCGCGTGCGTCATCATATTAGGTGCAAGGCTCTGAAAAAAGTATACGTAGCTCTTTTTATTTGTTTTGTGACAAAAGCGGTTCATTAGGAGCTAGTGATTGATTTGTCCACAGAGGCGTTCATCCGATCCTTGAAGAGATTTATCGTCGATCGAGGCATGGTAAAGAAAATATTTTCCGATAATGCAACCAATTTCAAGGGCACGGCCAACCAACTGAATGAAGTCCAACAGATGATGATTAACAATAAAGACGCAATTTGTAAGGCATGTGATCAATTGTTCGTCGAATCGTCATTTATTTCACCTAGAGCCCCAATTTCGGCGGACTTTGGGAGGCGTCGATAAAAATCACGAAGCGCCTTATCAAAAACGTCATTGGCAGTATAGAAGTTTCAGTCGATGAGCTGCACACTGTTTTACGTCAAGCTGCAACGATCATTAATTCTCGTGCAATTACCCCGCTATCGGCTGATCCGAATGACTTAGAACCTTTGACCCCAGGTCACTTTTTATATGGCGGAGCGCCAATTGCTTTGCCAGAAATGCCGATTGTAGAAGAAAATATTAACCGGGTAAAACTGTTTCAACGAATCAATTGGATGGTTCAGCAATTTTGGGCTAGATTTCGCACCGAATACCTAGCAACTTTACAGCCTCGAACAAAGTGGATGGCAAAAAACGAAAACATTGAAATTGGTGATATGGTTTTGGTGAGAGATGACAACTTACCTCCGTTAAAATGGTCCTTGGGACGAGTTATCGCAACTAAGCCAGACAAAGAAGGTAGTGTACGAATGCTGACGATTCATATCGGCCAATACTTTTGATAGATTAATCTCGGGAGTAGCAGTTTTGCCAATTGATAAGGATGGTCAACACAATGGTTGAACTACCACGGACAGTTCAAGGCGGGAGCATGTTGAATATTGAACTGTTTTATTATTTATAAATAATTTTGTTATTCTTGTTTATCCAATTTTGAGGCCTGTCGGTTTTTTATGCAGTCACAAATATGATTGTTTCATATATATTTTTGGTTGCTTTTTCCGGACATGGGCAAATTAATCACCCTGTATAATACTATTTAAATTACTCTCCCAATAATTATATTGCTCAATTTCACAGTCAGTCATAATAAGTTGTCCGAATCGATCGACCATAAAATGAAATAAATACTTGGTGATTAGTTTTTATATAAAGAAAACTGTGTTTTCAATTTAATTAATAATAATAATTAATAATTAATTTTAATTTTACTACCGGAGCTTTACCACTTTATGGTTTGGGTGTTTTATTCTTAAAAAACAGGCTCATTGAATCTAGTATCTTGTTCACCGATTTTGCGGAAGTTGAAGCATTCAACGTTGAATAATGACAGAACGTCAAATTATTCGGATAATAGCTATGAAACCTTTTTAAAGAATGCGAATAGGCCTTTAAATTAAGCTTTGGTAGAAGACTATTGGTTGAAAAGTAACCGAAATATCACTGTTAGAAGTTTGCATTCGAGGGCAGGTACCACTTTCCCTGAAATTTTTAACCTCAAAAATCTTAAATACTAAGGGTTCCTGGAGGTCTTACAGAATTTGGTATGTTAAAAATTACGATCACATATTTTCGTTCTAATGTTCGAAGCATTTAACTTTTTTTTATTCTCGTTAATTTTTTTTCGTTAATTTTATGTACATATACATATGTATTCCCGTACACTATAAATATATACGGGACATTTTCTTTCAACTGGACACTCCCCTCTGCCTAAAATCCTATTTGTCATAGAATAGTTTTCAGAAAAACCAAAATGAAACTTAAGAAACGTAATTTATTTTTTATCGTCTGGCCTTTCACAAAAATTAACATGGCGGCTTAAAGCAGCGGAGATCACCCTAAGCGCGCAATTTTACTTAGTTTAAAAACACTCAAGGTGTCGCAAATTTTTTAAATGAACCTAATTCGATGTTCTTTTCACCGCTGAACACGAATTAAAACTTACTTTTGACCAAAAGCTAAACAGTTCATCCTAGCTTCTAAAACTCCTCAAAAAGCAAAGGCGCCGCAAAAGTCTGGAACGAGCCTGAGTCGGTATATTTTTTAATATAACCTCCCTTTTAACCAAAAATGCAGCATTTATTATTGAACCTTCAAAAACTTCTACAGAACCTCCAATTGAAGATTACATGGAGTACAATCATCAAAGTTAATCAATATCAATGATTAGATCTCATGGCAAGTGTGAATATAGAACGCTACATATATGTATGCATCTTATATAGCTTAAACTGTGACCTACTTTTAGCGTTACCCAGTACCAACGGCATGGACATAGTAGGCTTTTGTTTCCTTTTTATTGCTTGATTACAGTGAACTCCGTTGCCTCCCACTTTTCGGGTTGCATGATGTAAATGAGAACCCTTGTCTCTCACTTTTCGTGGTGCTTAATTTAAGTGAGTCCCCTTACACCTCACTTTTAGGGTTGCTTGATTTAAGTGAGTCCCCTTGTGTCTCACTTTTCGGAGCGCTTGATTTATTTGTGTCCCCTTGACTCTCACTTTTCGGGTTGCTTGATTTCAGTGAATCGCTTGCATCTAAATTTTCGCAGTTCTTGGTTTAAGTGAGCCCCTTTGCCTCTCACTTCTTAAATGTTAACTATAACGCGTTCAGCGGCATTTGAATATGTCAACTTTTCATCTTGTCATGCTCTGTTTTACTAAAATAAAAACATTTTAACAATTTGAAATTGTGACCATTTGAAAAGAGCATTATGTGTTAACAAAGCAACTTTTGGTTTTGCTGTAGTAAAGCAGTAGCACAAAAGTGTCACCCTGCTTTTTGAATGGTATAAGCCGCAGCAGTATCGAAATGTAAACTGTTAGATAAAAATACGCAACTATTATGCAATAACCCAGAATTTGATTTGTAATAAATAATAAATGTTAGGAAATACAGTGCATTGATAATTATTAAAATAGAATGTTTGAGCTGCGTCTTGGGCTGTGAACGCGTAGTTCTCTGAAACTCAAACAACACCAGAACTTCGCCTTCATTGAACTATTGACAAAATCGGTATAATTCTGTTTCAATGTTTCTAATTTACACCGGTCAGTTCCCGTCCAAGCGCTTTACTCTACTTGGGAATAATTTTCTTTTTCCAGCAATTCTAACAACAAAGACAAGAGCGCTTCAAAGCTGGGACAATCGTCGCATTCATCAAGGTGACATTTTAGACTAGGATTATCGCGCAAGGTTTGTTCCAAACATGCTTTATAGTTAGTTGGTTGATGATTATTGCATCTAACATGAGATTGCAATTTTCGAATCGTCCACATGCACACACTAGCTGCGTTTTTTATTCGCTCCAGATAGCTACTATCGAGAGCCGTTTAGTATAAACTTTATATAAAAAATATTTGGCTACACCTATTCATGTGAAGGGCTATCGGGAGCTACTTTTTTTATGGCCTCTCTCGATAGTAACAACTGTAGACGAAAAATTCCCGATATCAAATACTTAAGAGCTTAAGAGCGCGCCATCAATCAACATTGTTTAGAGTGGACAAGCTTATGCTACATGGACGATATCATAGCATACTGCAAAACAAAAGGAGAACATCTTAGATACATTAAACATTTATTTGAATTCCTACAAAACGCAAATATGCGAATTCAACAAGATAAGCCCGACTCGGAAAAGGTAGAAGCTGTAACGAAAACGAATATTCCAAAGGCAACCCGAAAGGTCAAACAATTCTTAGACCTAATTGGATATTATATAAAATTCATAAAAAACTTCGCAGATATAACAAAACCGGTGTCAAAGAAGTTAAAAAAGGGAGCAAAGATCGATATAAACGAAAAAAATAGAAAAATTGCTTCTATAAATGTAAAAAACTGCTAACAAATAAACCCATATTGAAATACTCCAACATTCAAAAAAAAATTCCGAATAACTACAGATGCACCAGACCATGTAATTGGAGCAGTACTATCACAAGATGACACAGACAGCCCGATTGTCTATTCAAGCAGAACACTGAGTGAAACAGAAGCAAAGGCGATTTGTGGTTTTTGTCTGTACTTGAATTTTGCGATTAATTACAAGTTATATACAACAGATGAGTGGCGGGAGCTACTCGCAGACATATCATAATTAATAAATAAATAAAAATATTGAATTGAAAAATTGTGTGTGCATCAAAAAAATTAAATTTTTATATAGTCACGGAATGGTAGTACTCTGTAACGATTGGAACTCTATGATGGCCAATGCGTACATTCTATGTTACGTTAGTTCAAACGGGTGTTAATTTTTTCATTTTATATTCACTGAATTCTGATAATCAGGCTTTGAAGACGCATGATTTTATGAGAGAATTAAGTAAGCAATTGATTAAACATTATTTGTACATTTTCTTCTGGTAAGATGCTCACAATAAGTTTTGTAATATTTTTTCATAATAAAAAATAAAAAATTGTTAAAGTACTGTTACGTTTTCGGCTTGTCAACCAAGGTTCGTATCACTAGATTGTGAATAAAATAAAACACTTCGATTTATTACCAAGGAATTTATTTATTTAACACCAAAAATAAATTCAGCACAATTATTAATAATAATTCACAAAATCACTTTTACTGATCAACTTTTTATATTTCATTAATTCACTTTTTAATTCTTATAATGTCGCTTACCAAATACTAATGTTTTAAATCGATCTCGCTCACTTTTTATATACTCAAACCAAAACTTCTAGAAATTTCATGACTTTTCCAGTAAGAATAGTCTAGAAACATTTCGAACAGTTTTATAATGGAAAATTGAATTTTAGTACAGAAAAACATTGCGCTATCAATTTAACTTATTCTATTCCAGCCTAGGTGTCACCGTAACATTATGTATTGTTACGTTTTTGCCTTGTCAAATAAGGTTCGTATCACTGGATTGTGAATAATACAAAATCAATTTAATTTATCTCCAACGAATTTATTTATTTCACAAAATTTATTACAACACAATTTATCAATAAAAATTCACAAAATCACTTTATATAAATTCTTCTCAAATTTTACTGTTCACTTATAATTTGTATTTCCACAAAAACACTTTTTACTTTAACCACTTTTTAATTCCTTTTTAATCTTTATTCTATCGCTTACCAAATATTACTAATAATCCTTCAAGTTTACTCTATCGCGTTCCAAATTCGAATAATCCAATTCGATCTTGTTCGCCTTTTTATATACACAAACCAAACTTCTAGAAAGCTCATGATTTTTCTAGTTAGAATAGTGTAGAACAATTTTATCATGGAAAATTCCATTTTAGTACAGTTTAACATTGAGCTATTAATTTTAACTTATTCTATTCCACACTAGGTGTCACCGTCACAGTATTGTAACGGTGACACCTAGTGTATAATAGAATAAGTTAAATTAATAGCTCAATGTTAAACTGTACTAAAATGAAATTTTCCATGATAAAAATGTTATACGCTATTCTAACTGGAAAAGTCGTGAACTTTCGAGAAGTTTGGTTTGTGTATATAAAAAGGCGAGCAAGATCGAATTGGATTATTAGTATTTGGAACGCGATAGAGTAAACTTGTAAGATTATCAGTAATATTTGGAAAGCGACAGTGTGAAGATTAAAAAGTAATTTAAAAAGTGTTTTAGTGCGAAATAAAAATTATAAGTGAACCGTAAAATTTGAGAATAATTTATATAAAGTGATTTTGTGAATTTGTATTGATAAATTGTGTTGTAATAAATTTTGTGAAATAAATAAAATCCGTTGGAGATAAAGTAAATTGATTCTGTATTATTCACAATCCAGTGATACGAACCTTATTTGACAAGGCAAAAACGTAACAGTATGTCAAAAGACTAATTTTTCCTAAAATCCGAAAACTCATGTAATTGTTTAAAATTTAGTTATCTAATTTACACAATATTTAACAATTTACAATTAATACATTCGTAATTAATATAAGTTATAACAAAATGGGTATTATTAATATCAACAAAAAAAAAAAATTTCAGGCAAAATATCTAACTGTTAGATTTTACCTCAATTTTGCTGTTTTCAAAAAAACTTTTATTTTCATTGTGTCATTTTAATGTTCAACTCTTTATCGCCTTTGTCATCTACAGAGTGTCAAAATATTAAATTTTGATAAACATATAAGGATTCAAAAACAATAAAAAAAATGTCCCGTTAATTTTTTTAAAATATTTTTTGTACCCATTTATTTTATCGCGACCAAATTATGTTTTTTGTCTCCTTGAGAAAATTTTTTATCGATTGAAAAAACAAAAATTAATTGAATTTGATCAGTTTAACCACGAGATAATAACCTTTCAAAGTATCGCCGGGTATACCCATATGTGTATCTTACGTATCTTTTTGATAGGGGACGATTTCGCACCAAGTGAAATTTCACCCGAGAATTTTACCCGAAAAACGGAAAAGAGACAGGACCTGGCTCTTATCGCTAAAAAAACTTAGTACATGTGTGGTCCTGCAAGCGTTGTTTGCCCGCTCTTCGCCAGTTAGTTCTTGAGCTACAACGGCACAAAGTGATCGACCGGATGAAATCATCCCAGTGCGACCGGCGTGAAAGTTTAAGTTCAAATTTGTAGCGACTCACTCATTTTGCTCACTTTCATTCACTCTCCATCACACAATCAGTTCACACGCGAACATATTAATAAACAAACAAACGCACCCAATTCATTCAGCAATCATACCAACTGCATGACAAACAAAACACAAATGAATGGTGCTATACTAAATAAATAAATATAAATACTAAGTTATTTAATTATAATAAAAAAGACGAAATGTATTAGTATAAATTAATTTATGTATACTTTAATTTATTGCTTGCCTTAAATTGATAATCAGTGGTTATAAATTCAAGAGTGGGATGATTTTTTGAAAGCCTGTTTGTTTTGCTGATACGCAGATACATACAAATAATATCAACCATT